>WURT03079299.1:0-13125 GCA_009936505.3 Holothuria glaberrima | reverse complement strand
CGTCTGTTCTTGGAATAATCCTTCCCAGAATGCAGTTTTGAAGCGCCCTCTTTCTATTTGGCATAAGGTCTATGGCAGTATTACGTTACGTCGTAAAAGTCACGTATCTAGCGCCTTCGGCGCTAACAGGCACTTGTGCGCGTTAGCATGCACATCATTGATCAACACCGACCGTGCACGTGTGTTCATTGTTTTCCTCCAAAATGACGTTCGCGTGACGTCAATGCGTAAGGTCTATATTGAGTAATTAGAGTGACGTTGCGACTTTAATATGAATGAGTATAAGGCTATGCCTATGTTCGAGGAATAATGGCTTAACTAAGGTCATCATGCGACAATTCAATACGGCACTGGTTCACTCATTCATATAAAAGACGCAGGTTCCTGCCACCCTAATTACTGGTGGCGCTACCGTGATGACATTGCCGATATTTGGACACATGGCCTACCTAAACTCCATGAATTTACTGAGTTCATAAATTCTTTATATCCTACTATTAGTTTTGAACTGGTGTATTCCCCAACCAACCTTTTTGTGTTGGACGTGGCCATCCATCTCAAAGATTGTTAACTACAGATGTCTATGCCGAACCTACCGATAGTCACTTGTACTTACCAAAAAGTAGTTCTCAACTGATCCACACAAAAATGTCAATACCTTACAGTGTAGGTTTAAGATTGCGTAGAATTTGCTCTTCGAATGACACTTACTTCAAACGTTGTGAGGAATATAAAGATTATTTTTTAATGCAAAATTATAGCCCCAAGCTTATCAAAAAGTAGTTTCGTTGAGCTACCAACCTTAATCAGGTGGATCTTTTGAAACCTAAGTCTAAAACCACCGGTAAAGTGTATCCACTTGTACTTGATTTTAATCCCATACTCCCCAATATGTCGAAAATAAGCAAAACTTACATGTACTTTCTACCCTTCCCATTCTTAAGGAGATTTTTCCAGAGAGGTCTATTATACCTGCTTACAGAACAAATTTGAAAGAATTAGTGGCGCCCTCCGAATGTAAAAGTACGTATATTCCTGTAGACAGTGTATCCTCTGGTTATTTCACATGTCCTTACAAATGTAATCTTTGTCAAAACTATTCGTACAGTTCTCGTATATATTACTGTACTACCACTGGTCGCTCTTATTGTTTTAAAAAACAGATCACATGTACCTCTGAAAATATTATTTATCTCATCACTTGTTAGAAATGAATTATCCAGTACGTTGGTTCTACGTTTAATGAATTTAAAGTCCGTTTTCGTAATCATAAATCGCATATGCTAACTAATAAGAAAACCTGTGTTATAGCTACCCATTTAATCAAAACCACCAGGATCCAATTTTGCCTTTCTCCCAATAGAACGTATAATATAGAAACAGCCATCTAATTTAAAATCGTTACTTGTTAAAGCTAAGATTCGTGAAAAGCATAGCACCAAGGGGTGTTTTAGGACCCAAGATAAAAGATGTGTTACTTGCAGTGTTCTTAAAGAAACAGCTACTTTTCAGAGCAAGAGCACTGGTCAGACTTTTTACGTTAAGGGCGATTTAACGCTCTGTCTCTCACCCCCCCCCTCTCTCTCTCTCTCTCTCTCTCTCTCTATATATATATATATATAGTTCCTGTTTCCACTCGGAAATGTTTGTCCTTCAAAGGGTAGAGAGACGTAGAGACTGTTTATGAATGAGTCAATCAACTCTGTATTTAAATAGTAGCACAGAAATAATAGGTCATTTTTCCTCTAACATGGACGAAATGTAGTTAATAGCCGACCGTCAGATAAAAAAAAGACAAACTTGAAACGAGTGTAAAAAGGATTACAAGTTGGGCTGAAAGGAAAGGGCAGGCAAGAGATTAGTTTTAGTAATCGACCCTCTTGTATAAATTAATTTCTTTTTTCTTTTGTTAAGACCGAAGGGATGGAAAATACACAGCTGAACCATGCAGTAAGCTTCTCCTTTTGTTAAGATAATGTCCACATTGTTGGTGCTATGAATTTGTTCGATAATAATAAAACGAATATTGTTGAGTATATGTGGATTTAAATTAAAATGCACAGCTAATTCACATCTTCCTTAATTATTGATAAGATCTCACTTATGGTTGCGAAACCTCACTTTAAACTGAGTAGCAGTAGAACCTACGTACTGTATTCTACATTCTAAACAAGTGGTTAAATAGCTGACATTTGGGTTAAATAACTGGCATTGTGGGGCGTACAAGAAAGATTATCAACGTTTGGTATCTTCTACCCGTGCTCTTGTTAGTAAAATGTCTACTCTCTTCTAGAAAGTTTAAATAAAGGTCACATCGAGTCCTGCCACACTTGTGGCCACCCATAGTAACACAAGGAACCTTGACCTTATTCAAACGTTTTGGAAACTGAAGATGTTCTTTTAAAGACTTATACTGACGAAAGGCCCGAAAAATGAAACCTGGGAAAATCTCGTTCATAGTTGGAGAATTGTAAAACAAGCGAGATTTGTGCGTAAGGTTAAGCCTGTACTGCCCTTACACGGTTTGAAATCGAGAATGGGAGGACATCTACGAGAGGAATCTTTAGTCTTGGTAGGTGTACGTAAGAGGTGGTCGGGGTCAATTTTTTCAACCTTTTCAAATTGAGCGTTAGCAAAATTTGCATTGTAGCCCTACTTAATAAATACTCTGTAAACTCCAAAAGAAGTTCACTTAAAGTTCAGGCTTAAAACAATTACAAATTTTTCTACAGCTCTTGACACGAGATTTTAAGCACTTTGTTTGTGATACCACCGATTTCATTACAAGCTATTCCAAAGGGCAGTGTGTTGATTTCGTGGGATATTAAGGCCATGTTCCCAAATATTGATAATACCCTAGATCCTGATAGGAGTTCTGAGGTTGGGGATGAAGGACAAAGCCCTTGAAATCTTCTCAATATAATTTAGTCAAGAAGCAGAAAATCGGCTCTATAGATACTCTGTTAAGGAAATTTTGTTTCTGTTGATATTTTATGAAATGTAATGTTTAGATCTATGTATCACTTTTAGAAGCTACAAATGAATTTCGGAGAAACCAACTGTAGTTTATAGTTTATATTAGTTAGATTTAAGGGTTGACCTCCCCGTAATAGGTGTGCATTATGGAAAATGGGAATTGGTGAATTACACACTCATTTCCTTCTACCTACCACATATTTTGAAAGTCGGGTCTTTTGGTGTCCATTATTTGATTGCAATGCATATAGCATACGGATTTCAAATTGGAAGGAGAAACTGAAGCGGGAGCTTTTAATTCTTTCCGCCAACAGGAAGGAGGGTATACACTACGCATCGATCTTGCTACACCTCATTGAGTTTGTCACCAAGTACATACTGAGCAGCAAGGCGCATTTTTCGTTTTTTTTTTTTTTGCAGCTAATCGTCGGAGCGATCACATTTAATGGTTAGCCAATCCAGGATATTTCCATTATAACGGTTTGTAAAGAGTGTACCCGTAAAGCACAAAACCGACCTTAGTGTCCGTTAGGGTCATGAATGGGGCAGAAGTCAGAAAACTTCCCATTCCAGGGACCGCTGAGACGGGGGCTACCGGGGCTTTAACCACCGCACTTTTTCTGCCGTGAACATTTTGGGCGGCCTTTAACTGGGATGATAGGTTTTATTTTCTTGAACATATTGGACCGCTTCGATGAAAACCCCCTCCCTTCAAAATAGTCTCCGCGATCCCTGCATTTCAAAACGTTTGATTGCATCATATAGATACTAATCTATAACACAAATTTGTAGTTATACAGTTATGTGCTTCTATACTAGGGCGCGACAGGCGAATAACTGCAGCTGTGAGGTTTAGTATCATAGCTTGTTTGTTCTTGCGTGCACAATGCACAGAAATAGAACAAAATAAATGTGTCTTTTCATGTGTCAGTGTACTCATCTTCTTGTAATGTACTGCTTGTGTTTGGTACGCAGAAAGTTACCTCGGCAGCTTCATTTAATAGCATGTCAAGGGCGTAAATTGCTTCTCAAAAGAACCACAACAAGAACCAGTTCTTGAGCAAAACCCCAGCCGATGGATTCTGGGCACTCCTATGGGCAACGGGAAGTTTTGACCCTTTATGTTTTAAAGGCATAGCGAAGGGCTAATACGGTGATACCCCATCGAGCATATTTCCTTATTTGTTATTTCTCATGTCACTTACTTGATGTGTAGATGGACAATTTGTGAATGTAATCTTACCTGCAAATTTACAAAAAATGTAAAATTTTGTTTGGCACGCTACTCATGCACCAACCTTGATTGTTACTTTTTTGCATTGTTTCCTCTGTACGTCGCCAGCTCGGGTGGAATTATTGTTCGAAAGCCTCAGCAACCCTCACCATAACCCATGATCTACCCCTCGATCTTCCTGAAGCCCATAGCATCAAAAATTCAGGCCCTCTATCAGACGAAGCCAGACATAACTTAAAAGTGTGAAACTGTGGGGTTGTGGTCTAGTTAAAGCCTACCTCATGTAATTTGAAGCAGGTTAAATGCACCATTCTTTTGCCCACAATATTTTAATACCTGAGAGCTACCCGGGCTTCAACCCATGGACGAACAGCGCAGCCGTTCTCCTGGACCCTACCAGGGATGTAATGTGGGACCCAAGAGTCCACCCCATTGGGAGTGCTTTACACTGTGTCCGAACGTTCTAAAATCTCTATCCCGAACCAAACTGTTTTCGAGTCTTACCTGCACCATGGGAAAATTGGGTGATGGGAGCGGCATAAGCAAAGCTTAAGTCTGTCGGACTGGAGAAGGGCCACAAAATCTAAAGCGGCTTGATGGACACAGTTATGCCCTTTAAAGTCGTTCATATTCAATGGTCCCTAATGAATACATCGATGTACCTGGAGACGACGAAATACTTGAGAAAGCAAAATACTAGGAGATGGCATATTTCTTGATACCCGTTCGGCGAATGGGATGCGTCAAAAGGGTCACACGTATTTCACCATCTCCAGTACTTCTGACTTAAGAAGTATTTTGATGCCTTCAAAAATAAGGTCAAAACGTCAGAACGTCAGAACGTCAGAAGGTAATTTTCAACGACGATTATAAGTCTAGAATGCAATATGTCTGAAGCAAAGTATCCGACAATTTGTCAAAAAACCTGGGCAGACGGCAAATTATATGAAAGACGTCGAGATACAGTGACCCTTTTGGCGTTCCATAGTTGACGAGTAGGAATTTATTTTGACAAGACTTAGACGATACACAACTCATAAAATGTGAATACACCCTCAGATTTACATCGCCCGTCCTTACCTTACCAATTGCTTACAATTGAAAAATAGGGATTGCTATAATGCTCTATCATCCCAAACGTTCTGTGCATAACACAGTTTCTTCTTCGATGAAATGGTATTCTTGTGTTGTAAAGTAATGGAGAAAAGACAACCTCGTTGAATTATCTATGATGGTGACATGGAAGTTTGCTTCCTTTCAGCAGGGTAATTTGGGCCTGGAACTAGGCGACGGCTTACTTGATCCTAATAATTTTCAGTTTGAGGTTTTCTTCAAATAAGTTTTCCTTAGCATGCTTGAAAATGTCCAAATATTACTGCAGAAAATGGCAACATCCATTAGTTAGAGGTTCCCAGACCAAATTCCGCCCCATCCCGCTTTCTTAATCTTGAAAACCTTCCTACGGGTCTGTTGAGTTTCCATGTTTTCAACGAATGCATCAAGAACTAACGATTAGGCTACAATACTACCCGATCTAAGCCAGTGCCAAGTTCTCATTAAATAAGTTGCCAAACTTGGTAGTAAGCATAAACTCCTAAAAAAAAATGAATGGGATACTTGTAAGCAATATAGCAAATCTATATACCAAGTTCGAAATTCGCCAATGCTGCCCTTCGATTTTGAGATTTCGTGTTTACAAGCAGTTTAGAAGGATTTCGCAGCTTTAACCTGTGGTAACCTCAGTCGTCATACCTTCGCAAAAGCGCTTTTAATCATAACAAGACAAGTTCATGTACTAAGTGCTACATATCGTGTTTAAGAGGTTTTCGTTCTTTGATCTCTCGTGACCTCAAATGACCTATAACCTCCATCAAAAACAACAGAATATTCCCTTAATATGACAGAACCATTCAACAAGTATGGAAACTATCGGTCTTTCCTATCTTGAGATATCGTGTTTACTAGCTTAATGTTTTAAATCAACCCACACGCTTACACAAGCACACGTGCACGCACTTACAAAGATTAAGATCAGTTTAGGTCACCAGCGGCTAAACACTGAAAACACTGTAAATCAAGAAAGAAAGCATGGCTACTTTGTCATACGTGACAGTCTGACAATTACGAAGGGAACACATGATAAACTACATAGTTCAAGAGATTTTCCCTATCAAACTTGTTCACAAATATGATCCCTAAACGAGAAAGCCAAAGGGTGTAGTGACCTTTTGCCTCTTAGATATAAGTTTGGCAATGTGGTTTCAATTTGACAATATCAAAGCAGAGTTACAGTTAAAAATCCATGGACTTCGATCAGCGTTTATCACGTGAAAATGGTTATAAATACGCTATTGATGTTAATTTTGGGTATTACAAAGCAGATACAGGATCCAAACATGTTGCATTCCTGAAAATCATGCTTAAATGGTTTATACCGCTTGATGTCTTGTGACTTCAAATGACCTGACACTGTTAAAAATAAATTTGTTAATTTACAGAAATTCTCTGGTAATAGACTTTCCAAACAATTTCTGTAAAACCAAATTACTGAAATGTTCTGTTTATTTTTATGACTTTTCTGTGTAAAATTTACAGATCTTTTATGTTAAAATTAACAGAGATTAATGTAAACCTGACACATTTATGTAGAATTTATATACATATTAAAATACATTTCTTAACGGTTCATATATCGTCTCATTGCTAGAAATGTGACTAATCTCTCAGCCTTTAGACTAAATGATCCTAGTCTTAGGCCCGAGAAAACAGTTGCCTACATCTTGCATTTCTGTTTTATTACATTGGTGTTTCTCTAAAGGGATCCTATATATCGGAACATTACTAAATTTCTATACAATGTGATAATTGTTTACGAAATAAATATTACAAGTAATACAAATACATCCGCTGTAAACATTTACAAGCAAAGCAAATCGTTAGTTACTCAATTCCTGATAAAAAATAAGTACAAAAACATCAAGTAATGAGGTAGCAATCATTGTAAAAGAAAAATATTTTCAAAAATAAACTCTGCCCACTTAAGTTCAATTTTACATACGTCATAAACCGGTAAATTTACAGATATTTTACAGAACGGTATGTTTTAAAAATTGAAAATTGAAAAACCGAGTCTTAATGTTATTTAACTGATTTATTACGTTTAAAAAAAAAACTTGTATGCTAATTAAATATCAGTATATTTGTATAAAACAGGAAAAACATAAAAGTACTGTAAAACATCTCTGTAAATTTACAGAAATTTTTACAGTAATAATAATATACAGGTCATTGGCTTATTATTGGCGACCCACACGCCTTGGAGTACATGGTATTTTTCTTGCGAAAACATGTTCACACTCGAAGGCATTTTAATGACTCCATATAAGCGTTGATCTCTACCAAATAGTATAGAGTATTCTAATTGAACACCCACATGGCAGATATGACTTTATTAAAGCATCCTTCCTTGAGATTTTATATTTATACGGTTTTCACAGCTTGGGTCCTGATGATCAAAAACGACTGTTGAAACCGCACAGATCATCTAATCCATGAGGGACACTAGGATGTCAAGTATGAGAATCATACACAATTTCTTCTCTTGAGAATTAATATTTACAACCTTTTGGGACTTTTACCTCCCATGACCTCAGATGACTTTTTACCTGTTCCAAGAACAACTGTCATCACACTTTTAATGAAGGGTATTCACTAGCCAAGTGTACAATTCCATGCGGTTACTCATCTTGACCTCGTAAATCACGTAATACTGAATACAGTGTGCCCACTTGCTAAACGTGAGATTCACTGAAGTTTCACCATTCGAGATCCTGCTTTTCAATAATTTTACAGTTCTGGTCTCTGGTAGCCCCAAATGTCCTTTGACATCCCCATTAACAATAACGATTATTTACTTCATAAGGAGTATTTAGCATGTTAAATGCGAAATATATAGAAGTTTCTCTAACTGAAATATTATGAGTTTTTTTACCTTGTGACCTCTGCAAGTGATTACCCACAATGATCTTTTCCTTCACCACAAACAAAAGAGATAATCAACTCAACGTGAGCCATCAACATGCATAATTTAAGGTTCATGTAAGTTTTCGTGCAATTGCGATATCGTGTTTACAAAGTTTGACCCTTTGACAACTTTTTACGTTCCAAGAACTTTGACCGTCACTAGAAACAATGAGGATACCTTTTCAATGTGACATATTGAGACGCAAGTATGGGTTTCATCGTGTTCAAAAGCATTTTGCATGGCTTATGCAATTTGACCTCTGGCGACCCCAAGTGACGTTTGACCTCCAACAAAACAATAGGTATCGTCTACTGAATATTGCTTATTCACATGCCAAGAATGATATCCTTCACACTTACGCTATTGAGATAGCTGAGCATCACATACACACAAAACACACGCATACGCAAATTTCATTGACTAGCTGCTTCCATACATTGCATAGCTTCCTTTAATTTGCCTTTTGCAAGGAATCAAAACAGTTTTGAAGTCATAAAATATAACTTTAAATTGTACAGTGTTCCTAAAATTTCACATTTCACTTAACACTTACAGTTCTGGGATGTCAATGTATAAGTAACAAAATAGAAAAGCAGCTCCGTTGATCAGTATTGCAAAATGAATTCATAAGCCTTGAGACCGAATACTATGTAAATAGATCCTTATCTTTCCATCTCAACCTGTTTGATCTTTATTGGAGTTCCCCTAACGAATTTGTATAACACGATGTTTGTTAGATCAAGATGACATGGGCGTCATCTATTTGTAACAATAGTGAGAAAATGAAATGAGTTGAATATTTGGTTAGCTTTTGTGATCTGTATCATGTTATGGGAAAGCCAAGTAGCTCGACATGCAAAGTGTTCTAAAACACCTAAGTAACTTGTGTCAAGTTCATATCAGCGTTTTCATTTGAAGAGGAAACAAATGAAACTATTTAAGTACACTCTATATACTGTCAGAAATTCTGGCACAATGCATATCTGGAAATCTCAGGTTTGTATTTCAACAATGGATAAGATAGTAGTTTAAACTATGAGCTCCATTTGTTAATTTAATAACATGGTTCTTCCATTGTTGTTACCCTTACAGTAGCTTTCCTTCATGATCATAGGTTATGACTAACTAGGCATCCACTTAATCTGCCAAAGAAGAAAGCAAGGCCGCGAAAAGGCAGTGGCCCTAAACGTGAAATGGGACCGAAGCATAAATGAAACTTCAAGTTAAAAAGCTGCAACAAACGCTTCTTTTTTGAGTAAATTTCTGCAACCCACAAAAAGAAAAAAATCCAAGCCACTTCCCGAATCGGACATTCTTCTAATTTTCTCCCTCAACTCAATATAGATTTAGGCATCTTTTATTATCGGGTCAATCGATGGAGTTCTAGCGTCAAACATACCGGAGAAGTGCTTCATCACATGGATATAACTAGTATCAAAAAATTATCCACCTCATCACCGGTGTGCAATCAGTAGGGACTAAAGGTTCATCAGATTGTCGTAGGTAGTAACCTACGGTAGTCCAATGGAACAACCTACGGTAATCTGATAAAAATTCAGTTCCCACTGATTACAGACCTGGGACGAAGGGGTATGCGGCTGACTAAGGAACGTAAAATTACTTGTTGTTGGTTTTGTTCAAATTCCATACCTTATGCATCCAGGCACACTTGAACAAGATGTATGAACTATAACGCCATATTTTTGCAAAACAGCTAAGCCGACATACTTCCACGACAAAGCTGTTACAACGTTGAGCTACGATTGGAATGGTATAAGACAATGTAAAAGATTGCAAGTCAAATAAAATTGAACAGTCAGGTGAGTTGACCTTTTCCTCTAACAATCGGGTCTCAAGGTGGACTGATGGAAGTCCCTCTAGTATTCATACTTTTTTTTTATTGTTTATGGTTAACGTTATTGCATGGGGTCATACTTCCTTGTCAACAAAGAAGGAAACTTGAGAATTGGATTGATCTTTGTTTGATTCTCACGCGATGCATCTAAGGAATTTGTGGTAAATAAAGGGAACATTGTTAAACTACAGTTGGTATCACCAGCTAATACGAATGGAATAAAAGCAACGTCTTTGTTACTTGGTGTATTTGTTCGACTCCAGATGCCACCCTTTAATCATATTCTCACCAATCTTACACCTCTTTTGAGTTCTTATCCTATTATCTTCAGATTTCTTTGTTCCTGTGTCCGATGCAATAACTTTGAAGTTCTATCTGTTCCTTCAAACAAGACCCAAAGCTTTGTTCGTTTAAAAAGAACGAAAGTTATCCAAGTTTACTTATCAGCAAATTTATTTACTTTATATACTGTGTGCGGAACACTCAAAATCAAAAAAGGGAAAAATTTAGGACTTAGGGGTACATGAACTTATATCGATATGTTAGCTTAACAAATTTTAAACGTTTTCACCGAGGGGGATTTTTTTGCCCACCATGGAAAATTTGCAAAAAAAGACGAGAATCAAAACGAGTCTGTAGGTTTCAAACGCATACCAGAATTGAAGCCAATATTGTCAAGCAACAGTAAATATTGCTCGCAAAAGAAGTATGTTCAGATTGACGCGCACGTCTGTGCCTACAGTGAATTGAGTCGAACTTAGCTATATAAGTCATTGGATCTGTACGTTGGTACAGTGAAAGAAACGACTGGGTATACTCTAGTCAAGAAAACAAAAATCGAGCCCTCGAATATGGCACGCACTTCACACCAATTTATGTTGGTGTACTCAAATGATGTGATGGTGTCAATTAATACGGTCGTAAAAGTAAATTAAAAATATCGTAGTGTTGAACCATATATCATGTAAAAATTTATGCCGTGGTGTCAATATTTATTCGATCTAGCTTTATATTTGGTCGTACATAAGCGAATATGGAGTGACCAGATATTTGGCAGTGTACGTCAACGTGAATATAGGGTGTTAAAATATTTTAAACGCGATTTCGAGTGCCAAAATATTTGGTCGAAGTAATGAGAATACAGACTGCCAAAATGTTAGGTCTGGGTGACTTGTTTTTGGTTGAGGTTTTTTCTATTTGGCCGTATCAACGCGAATAAAGAGTGCCAAAATATTCTTCCATGTAAAAGAGAAAATCGTGTGCAAAAATATTTGGCCGCGTCAATGTTATTGTTACGTAAGCGTATACGGTGGTAACAAATATATGGACTGAAAAAATATGTCGACCCCGATCGTTCGAACTATCCCATTGATTGACCGATTGACCCGTCGGTATAATAAATGCCCGACCTGTGTGAATGATTGCCCGTGGTGTGTTATTAATTGCACGACCTGTGAATGAATGCCCGACCTGTGAATTGATTGCCCGATGAGGAAAGGTTTTATTTTGATGTTTTATTACGATAACACTTCAGAGCTGGGACCAACGCAGACATGTAGGCTAACTTAGTACTTTGTAGGGTAAATATGGTGAGATAGAAAAAGTTCTTTTTTACCAAAACACTACTGAGGAACGATATTCAAAACATGCATGTTGGATAACGTCACTATCTTTTGTTTACAACTTAAAGACAAACACTTGTCACCCCAAAGTATATTTTAGTGGGGGGGGGGGTATCAAAATTCTCAGTTGGTGGCTGCTCTTTGATTGAAAAATTCAAAAGATGTATAGTAGCTCACATTCCACACAATGCAAAGAGCCTGAGAGTGTTTGGATTACACATTATAGCCTTGTACGTATGCCCACCAGGACATCTAAGCAATAAAGTACTGTGTCTGCACAAAGGGGAAGTTTACATAGTCATGAGAGGGGGTACAAGTTGCTTAGTTGGGATAATTGCAATTGTCCCGGGTGACTATGGGAATTGCCTTTTAAGTTTGGAAGAAAATTCAGAGGAAGATTTGGGAGCCCCAAAACTCTAGAACAGTCAAAGACAACTTGCCTGTGAACAGTGTCATGGCGGCTGATCTATGACCCACAGCTCAGAAAACTTGAGAGTCCCTCATGTGCAGTGTGATAGGCCTGCTGAAGTCTATCACCTACTATATAAATATAGTTTAGCATGGGCGGCGATCCGAGGGCGGGGGATAAGCCGGGACAGTGTCTCCCCAAGGTTTGAAAATAGCCAGTTGACTTTGATTTTTCACGCAGTAAATTATTTGAAAATCGGGTCATGCCCCACCCCCGGAATGTTTAGGACTCGGCGCCACCCTTAATAGGCTTGCTAGGCTGTTAACACGGTATCCAAATAGTTAGTAGGTAAAGCATGTACATCATTGGATGACAAAAATTTCCATAACTTTTTGTGTTGTTCAGATGCTATGCCATCCATCTTAGTTATAGTGGTTAAAAAGTTTACGTAAGTATTAAAACGGAAAAAAGGCACTTAATGTTATTAGGCCACTGACAATACAAAAACCTTTCCTTTTGATCCGTTTTCTTCTAAATGAACCCACACTACGTGCTTTTCACCCGTTAGTGCATCCAGGGAATTGCTTGGGGCATGCATTCACACGATTCGTGATCAATTGCAACACAACACGGGTAATCATTCACACATTTGGGCATTCATTGTGCCTTCGGATACGGTGATATCGGGCATTCGCTAGTAGGACCGTCACATACGTAGTCAAGAAATCTTTCGCAAAATTTGCGATTCTCCTACAAGAAACTGTCTGTGTACAGTGTAGCCTAATTAATAGACACAGTATTGGGCCTATTAACGTTAGGCCTAGCCCAGGGTAAACTACATTGTTAGTTTACTCAGTCTTAAGATAGAAAGAGCCAGCGTTCGTCGGAGACGCAGAGCAGGGCATAAGAGAGGGACTGTTTTTTTTTCAAAGAGTTCAGAAAGGACCATTTCAGCGAGCAGGTAAACCGAAGGTAAGTTAAGTCGTCAGTCTTTAGTCCAAAAAG
>WURT03079277.1:0-13125 GCA_009936505.3 Holothuria glaberrima | reverse complement strand
ACTGAAAGAAATGGGATAACATGGCATTATTTGGAATAAAACACGTCATCAAAACCTCAATGCATTTTTGCATTCTGATTTGAAAAAAAAGCAAGTTTTTGGCACACTTCTCTCTCCGAAAATTTCACTTTCCTCATCCTTTTGACTTTTTTTGGGGCTTCGAGTTGATGGTCCCCTGTCGGGGAGCTTGGCCCCCAGGTGGCAAATCCTGGTGCCACCCCTGCTGCCATCTTGCCTATTGATGTGCTCTTTTGCCTTTTAGACATGTTTGTGAATTTTGTATTCAGGTTGAACTTGATACAAACCAAATTTTGAAAAAAATTACAAAATTCTGTGCTGTTCTCTTTTTCTGGAAGCAAAAAGGGAACTGTGCCATGCTTGAAATGTCAGGGTTTATATCCGAAGCAGGTGGATTTTGGTTCGCTGTGGAATGTGATGCATGTGTGTCACATTCATGGCGCACGTGTACTGGGGTTGTGGTTGGTTCGTTGTGGTTTGTACAGACCCGTAGCGGATTCGTGTCAGATCGTACTAGGTTATTCCTAGTTCGTGTCATGTGTACTGCATTCTTCGTGATTCACGCTGTGTTCCCCATGGTTCGTACTGGGTTCGTACTCAGTTCTTACTGGATGCGCAGTAGTTCGTAGTATAGCATACTACATTCTTCCCGCAGCGTGGGAAAATGATTGACAGCCACCACCACCAATCGCTATGATAGGGGAAGAATGCAAGTTCGCACCAGTATGAACACAGTAAGAATGTAGTACGAACCCAGTAAGAATGCAGTACGAACACATTTAATTGCGACTTGACCACGAATGTTTTGAACATTTCAAAACTGTCGTGGCTCCTGTGAATAGAGGAGAACTGCCCCGAATCACCAGGACTCCAACAAGAACCCAGTAAGAATTAGGAGGAAAGTCCATGATTTCTACATTTGTAGCCATTCACCACCCAAAGTTGTGATGGTGAGACTGGGGCTTTATGTAGAGAAACATTTAAAACCCAGATTGTATTGCTTACGTCAGCTTAATTCTTTTAGTGTAAGTCCAGATACTGTTGCCACATTTTACACTTCCATTCTCTGTAGTGTATAGACTTATTGTCTGTTATGTTGGGCAGGTAACACTGACAAAAGCCATATAAAAGTCCTTGATGACATTATTACAGTAAGCAGGTGGGTAGAATACTGGGGGAGAATCTTCCTTCTGTCAATTCTGCCTGAAACATGCTAGTGTAAAATTGTAGTCTGTATGGAATGACCCTTCCCATCCTTTGTATAACCAACTTAGCAGCCGTAAGATCAATCACATACTAATCGTTATCAATCTTCATTCATAGGTACTGCCATTGTTATCCATAATAAGAAGTTTACTAGGTAGTTTTTGCAGTAGTTGGTACTGGATGTGTTTCTGATTCTTGTATTCATTTAATACCCGTTTTGATGTCTTTATGCCTTAGAAACTTCAGATTTTAGGTCGTCTTCATCTTTTATTTTCTCATATCTTTGCCATTGTTTTTATTTGGTGTTCTGATCTATCTTGATGTAACGTTTTTGCTTTTATTTTTGCTTTTTTCATGTTTTTGCCACCATTGCTCTTGTACATTCCATTTTACTCCTTTACTCCTTTTATGGCAGACATGTAATTTCCTTTTCTTGGATTCAATAAAGTCTCTGCTCTGCTCTGCTCTGCTCTACTCTACTCTACTCTAATGTGGCTCAGATCTGTAAAGACAGATGTGTTAACAGGTGTGTTTGAAAAGAAAGAAATATCCTGTGGCACTCAGTTGCAGTTTAGAACTTATCTTGGTGCCATCAAGATGGTTAGAAGTTTAACTGAGAATCTGTAACAAAGGTGATAAAAATTTTAATATTCTTAATTTCTCAACTTTGGTAGGTGCTTCGTTAGAACTGGATGATGAGTTTGAACTTGTTGGTACACTTCTAGGTTTGGCAATCTATAATGGTGTTATTCTGGATGTCCAGTTTCCTAGGACTCTTTACAAGAAACTTCACAACGAGTCTGTCAACTGCCAGGATTTAGCAGAAATTGAACCAGTTATTGCAAGTAGCTTACAGGTAAATGAAAAGAGGAAAGCATGAAGCATATTTGTGTAGTACAAAATACCTTTTGTATGTCACCAATTTCTGATGGTTAACTTTGAAACTACACAAACATATTTTAGAGTGATAGTATTATCATCTTTTGGAGCCACAGACATCCAACAGTAACACATCATGCTTGACTGACTGCAATAAAAACATAATGAAATCTAATAATAACACAGGTTCATGTGCAGAAGAATGTTGACCTCCGTGGTTTAGTGAATATTTCAGTAACATAATTGTATCATGGTTGCACTAGTCATTGATATTCTGTGAGTATTACTGTAGAAGCAATCAAATAAGATTAAATTCCCATTGTTGTGGTAAGGTGAAAATGGAAAGCTGTCAGGATTTTCATTAATATGACAAACAACAAGATTTGTGGAAGTGAAGCATTGTTTGGAAGACCCATGTGGCATGACATGTACAATGTTTTGTCTGTACAGTACGTGCTAAAACTATCCTATTAGAAGGGAATGAAGTGAATTATGGGATGAAAGTCTTGCTGGAATTTTGAGTTGTGCTTCTTGGTTCAGTTTATCTCAGATTAAATTTTACTGCAGATATACTTCAGTGCCTAAATTATAAAATTATAGCAACATTTGTTGGTTGAATTTTTGTGTTCACAGTGTATTTCATTGCTGAAGTTTATTCCCAAACAACAGATTGTGTTGTGTTCACAATGTATTTCATTGCTGAAGTTTATCCCCAAACAATAGATTGTGCAACAATTTGTGGCTTCATTCTTTTACAACTGACTGTACCTACTTCTGTTTTCCTTATAATTCTGAAACTACTAGATGACCTTGTATTGAAGATTTCATGCACATTTGCAACCAAGCATTTTTAGCTCATACCAGCATGCTGGTGTGAGCTATCGTGATCACATGTTGAAAATGCTCCTTGTCCCACATGCTTTGATGGATTTGTTTGAAACTTGAACACAGTGTCCCTTGGGTAGTGAACCATTTGGGGTGTCCAGGAATTTTGGGTCCAAGGTCCTGTGTGGGCCCTATGGCCCATTATATGAAATTCTGCAAAATGGTTCTCCTACAGATTATCTTGTACAATGTTGATGGTTTGTCATAATGATACTCTATTAGTGGTCCCTTCAGGGTGTTCAGGAATTTTGGGTCTGTTGGGTCTGAATTTTGTTTTGTTTATAGTACTCTGGAAGTTGTGGTCAAGGTCCCTTGTGGGCCCTATGGCCTTTATGAAAATCTGCAAAATGCTTTTTCTCCTACAAATTCTCTTGTACAATGTTGATGGTTTCTCATAATAATACTTAGGTAGTGGTACCTTCAGGGTGTACAGAAATTTTGGGTCCAAGGCCCAAGATGTGCCCTAGGGTCCATTTTGTGAAATATTGCAAAATGGTTAACCCCTCCTCCAGTTAATGTTAAACAGAGTTGACAGCCTGTCATACTGATGCTTGGTAAGCGGTCTGTGTGAGCTTTTCTGGAAGTTTTGGTCCAAGGTCCCGTGTCATAAGTCATTTTAGGTCATTTTATGTCATATAACACTTGTACTATTAAAGACAAGAACCCAGGGACCCTTTGTTGAAGATATGAGCTTCTGCACTATTGGTGCTCTAGTTTTGGAAGTGTGGTCCAAGTTTTTAGAAGTTTTGGTCCAAGGTCCCATGTGGGCCCTTTGGCCCTTTTCATGAAATTCTGCAAAATGTGTTCTTCCTACACATTCTCTTGCATAATGTTGATGGTTTGTCATAATGATACTCTATTAGTGGTCCCTTCAGGGTGTTCAGGAATTTTGGGCCTGTTGGGTCTGAATTTTGTTTTGTTTATAGTACTCTGGAAGTTGTGGTCAAGGTCCCTTGTGGGCCCTATGGCCTTTATGAAAATCTGCAAAATGCTTTTTCTCCTACAAATTCTCTTGTACAATGTTGATGGTTTCTCATAATAATACTTAGGTAGTGGTACCTTCAGGGTGTACAGAAATTTTGGGTCCAAGGCCCAAGATGTGCCCTAGGGTCCATTTTGTTAAATATTGCAAAATGGTTAACCCCTCCTTCACTTAATGTTATACAGAGTTGACTGCCTGTCATGATGGTGCTTAGCTAGTGATCTGTCTATGTTTTTCTGGAAGTTTTGGTCCAAGTTCCCATGTCATAAGTCATTTTAGGTCATTTTATGTCATATAACACTTGTACTATTAAAGACAAGAACCCAGGGACCCTTGGTTGAAGATATGAGCTTCTGCACTATTGGTGCTCTATTTTTAGAAGTGTGCTTGTAGAGTCACTCAATAGCAATGTGAACCTGATCACATATTAGAACAAGGTGTAGCAAAAAACATAGAGAGGAACTTTAAGTTGTACAGGGACAAGTAGCAAATAACGGTGCAGTCTACTGTTAAAGTATAAGTCAGTTAATTACAGCACTTAATATCTGAGAAGAAAATGGAAGTTTAACCAGTGTCACAGGGAGTTTTCTGCCCCACAAGCCAACATCGATATTTTAGAGTGCTTCCTTACAGTACTACACTGCACTCATGGGAGTGCTTCTGTCTGTCTGTCCATCTGTCCGTCAACATTGGTTAAAAGGCTGCTGTCTTCAGGTTCTTTAACAGTTCGCTGTCAAAGTTTTGAGGTTATAACAGGTATCAAGTGTTTGGTTATTATGATATGACAGGAAGTAGGTGAAAGGTCATTTGGGATCGTTATAGTTTAAAGAGTGAAATCACACAAAAGCCTTTAACTCTTCGTGGTAATGTTAGAATCTTTTCGAATTTCACAGGAATGTTCAATGAATAATGTGTCATCAAAGTTGTACTTTTGAAGTAGGTCAAATGTCATTTGGGGTCAAAAAGAGGTCAAACAGTGTAATCATGCAAAAGCCTTCAACTCCTAGGAGTTACCTACACATTTTATCAAATGTGTCCAGTGTGTTCAGGAGATGATGGGTCATGGCAGTTGTACTTTTGAAGAAGGTCGAACATCATTTGGGGTCAAAGGGTTAGTTAGTTAGTTAGATGAGGTTTAACAGCCCAGTTTCCAACCAAATGGTTCAAGTTGAGGTGGCCATGGCCTTTTTTCCAGTTATGGCTCACTGGCTTGTTTTCCCTTACTCCATTGCTTTTGCAGAGCATCACGCACGACGGCAGAAGGTTCCATTTTTAAAGTCTTTGGTATGACTTGACCTAGGAATTGAACCCAGGCCTCCCGCGTGAGAGGCGGATGCTCTACCAAAGGGATGGGGTCAAAGGGATGTGGTCAAACAGTGAAATCACTCAAAAGCCTTCAACTCCTAGGGTTATTGATTCCTTGCTGAAGGCAGGCAAGAAATCTATGCGATGGTGAAGCTATGTGTGTGTAGGTGTAGGTGTGTATGTGTGTGTTTGTGATGCTTAATGCTTGTAAACACTATCCCAAGAAGGTTAACTTCAAGGGATCTCATACTTGGTGTGTGAGTTGACCATATTGAGTAAATGATCCCTATTGTTTTTGGTGGAGGTCAAAGGTCATTTGGGGTCACTAGAGGTCAAAAGGTCAAAACCTTGTTAACACAATATCCCCCCATGGCACCATTTGCATGTAAGCCACCATACAAAAAAAAAAGTTGCTTAAGGGTACATTTCCCTCTTTTTTCAAGCCCTTCCTCAGGATGGTCTACCCTCAAAGAAAACTTGAAAAACACCAGTGGTTGCAATCATCACAAGTACTGAATGAGTCAGGGCAACTCAATTGAATAGTACAGCCAAGGTCATCTAATTTCATGGCTAAAATGAAGTATACATCTCTGTCTTTACTATCTTGTAAATCAGGGGTGGGGAACCTCCGGCCTGCAGGCCAGATGCGGCCCCAGAGACCATTTGATCCGGCCCACGAGGTTCTTCGTAAATTTTAATTCAGAATCTCTTAAAAGTAATTGACAATATATTTTTAACTCACTGTGCCCACCGCTTGAACTGGTTATAGGAGTTATAGCCCTACCACATTCCTGGTACTTCACATAAATCTGCTACCAAACACAGTATATACACAATGTAACATGACACGTTTCGTTAGGCATATGATAAGTCAGATGCAGAATCCTTTTAACTATTGAAGTAAGGGAAGCTTTGCGTGGCAGATAGGGTATATAGCATTGTACAGAATTACACTATCGCATGTGTAGGTCTATCTATTAGTGTATGGAACTCAGTGGGCATTCAATCTACTCCGGTAGATTCGGGAAGGGGATGGGAGTTGAGAACCGTCCCTCCAACAGAAGAGTGAATTAAACTTTAGAAAGTGGACACTTTTGCAATTTAAAATAAGGAAAAAATAAAGCTGGTTAAAAAAAAAAAAACGCAGTTTTTTTGGCGCGCTTTGCGCACACTTTCATGTGCGCTCATTCATTAGTACTTCTTACATAAGTAAAAAGTCAAATGGTAATGTTGTGATGCTTCTGATCTGTGTAGCCTTGCATATTCTGTGTCATTTAAAGATAGTGGATGAATATTCTAATGCCTACAAATAAGTAGAAATTCCGGAGCTACGTAGGGCTTTGCCCCAGTTCTTGACTATAGACTTTCAAGCCCCCTGGCACCAGAGCCTGTTTGGGGCCCCTTGGCCTGAGCCCTATGGAAAAAACTTATTGCACCCTCTCTGAGTGCGGCCCGCAAGTGGACTATGACCTTCAAAACGGCTCGTCAGAGAAAAAAGGTTCCCCACCCCTGTTGTAAGTAATTGATTCAATTATCTTTTCCACGAAGGCATAAACATTTTGCTGCTAAAGTCATTTGAGAGTTATGGATTTTGTACTTGTAACTGTAATTAATGGAATTTTAGGGTTGAGTGGTTGTGTATACCATGTGCAGCATTTCCTCTTGAGAAACAAAACCAGCCAAGTCATTTACTTCATCTTTTTACAAAATTAATTACCCTTCATACCTACATTATTGTTGAAAAGTTTTATCATTATTTTTGAGTTTTTACTTGGTTGTACACTGAAGGTACCATATGTCTCTTTTGTAGGAGCTTTTGAAGTGTGAAGAGGATGTTGAGGACATCTATGGCCAAACATTTCAAGTATCGCACTCATTAATGGGAGAAACAGTTGCTGTAGACCTGAAACCACATGGTTCAGAGATCTCTGTTACCAATAAAAATAAACAAGAATATGTGGATCTGTACATAAAATTCTTACTTGTTGATGCCATCAACAGGCAGTTCCAGGTAAGAAATATGTATTTTTGTGACAAGTTGACTTCCTGTGGTCACATGTTCTTGTTGTTGAATAGGCACTTTTTGTTCACTGTTCACAAATGTAGAAAGTACTTGTTCTCCTCAACTTATTCAATGTATCTTTGGTTTAGTTCAACCAAGTCAAGAACATGTTGAAAAATTCAGATATAATCTCAAATGGCGGAATGAAAAGTGCTACTATTGACAATGTGTGGTCCATGCATGTTTTGTTTGCTAGTTTTATGCATAAATACATGGCTATGGAAATTCTGAAGTTTAAATTGTGGATCCTAATAATGAAAAAATTGTGCTATTCTAATTAAAGTTGCTCATAGTAATTGCAGCAGGTATTGTGGACATAATGAGGTGATCTGTTAAAGTAACAACCCAGAGAACCAGCCATTAGCTTGTGTTTATAATTGCCACTGCAATGGTAGCAGTTTTGTCAGTGTTGTGCTGCAAAGGTTATCTAATTTTTGCAAATATTGACATTGGCCTGTGAAGCAAATAAATGTGTTTTTAAAAGTCATTATCCATCATCAGATTGTCATTATGATTAAAGTTTAATTGGACATAAAGGACTTACGGATTAGAGTATTATAATAGTAAAATTATTTTGATGAATTACCTGGATTTGTAAAAGGCATTATTATGTAGGCAGTTCTAATAAAAAATGAAGCTCATGTTGCCTTTGGTCAATGACAGACTCCTTGAGATCCTTTCAGGCAGGTACAGTTATACCTGCACTCAACATGACAAGTTGCCTCACAGGTCCTTATCTTACACCTGGGTGGCTAGAGGCAACTTACATTTTACCCAACCATGTTTTATCTTACATGCTGTGTGTCTAAAATCAAGCAGTATAGAAATCTTTTATGCTACGTTACCCAGTAGAGTTGGACTGACTGTCTGTATCAGCCAGTATTTCTCATATTCTGCTGGTATTGCTACCAGTAAAATTTACCTAAAGTGCTTATACTATCAGCTGATGTTCTTGGCCTTTACTTTTTACAAGCTTTGTCATTTTTCCATTGCCTGACCAAATGTGCCAGTAAACATATGTAATGTTAAAATGAAATTGCTGTCATGGAAGTGCACATTGCCAATTTGCATACATCAGGCACTCATCTGCTTAGAGATCCGGACCCTTTTCTTGGAACCATAAACTGCTATGTATCTGTAGTACCTATTCCAACTAAACTTGGTCCCTGCCTATATAGTTGATTGATTCAAAGTGACTTCTCAGCCCTTCTCTCAGTAAAATAAAGACTTCCTGTGCATGCTGTACATTAAAGATTAAACTGTGCAATAAAAGGACATGTCAATGCTTTAATACCTGTTGTGTTATCAAGTGCATTAAGTTCCTCACTGGCCAGGGATGAACTGTTATTCTAGAAGTAGTGTGGTCTCTTACAACAAAGAAAAAGAAACAGAGAAGTAGGATTTTATTACTCCCAACCTCCCCTTTGTGAGATCTGTTCAGAGTGTTCTGTTCCTAAGCAGGCCAAGTCCTAATGTAAAATTTGCACATTTGTCAATTAATCGTAATTTGTGATCAGTATTGGCCACTAAATTGAAATGTTGGGTATCAATGGTACTGATTTTTAGTGATGGTTCCTGGACAAATTCCCCAGGAAAATTTGACCCTACACTATTCCCACCTGGAAAATTCATATAGTTTGGTGGGGAAATTGTCTGGGGGTATTTTTCAAATTTGGGTGGGAATTGTCTGAGGGAGAACCGTCCAATGGAGAGTTGTCCAGCGAAAACTATGAGGTGGGAGTTTGCCTGGGAGTGGTTTGTCTGGCCACAATTAGTGAAACCTGTACAACACTATTCCCACATTACATTTTTAGAGCTCTCTCTGTAAAAAGTGAATAGAAATGAAAAGCCAATGTTGTCTGTAGACTGCAATCTCTGTAATACAATGACTTCACATACTAGGTCTATAATATATACTGTTTTTAGTCTTTGAAATACACATACCGTACCAAATTAGTAACTGCATACCACATTTTTGGTCCAGTTCCTATGTCAAGTAATCCTGCTATTTATGGTCAAAAATAAGTCACATAGTATTCAACTAAAAATTACATTAGACTCATACTCTTTTTAACTTATTGAATGGTCATGTTTTGACGACATTCAGTGATTTGAGGGAATTAATCTGAAAAATTTAGTTTATACATGAAGTTAAGTTCCTTTGTGGGATGCTGAATAGTAAGGTCCTATAAGTGTAACATTCACGTTCATTGTAACTAAGCAGCCTATGTGCTTAAGTGTGTTAAGATGGTGAATCTGAAAGGTTGTGTGACATGCAACCAAAAAGAGCTGTTTCACTTGTCAGTTAAAGAATTAAGTCCTCCAATGAAAGATCCGTTGAAATTATTTCAATATCTTTTACCGTTCTCAAAATATACGTCTTCAAAGTTTGATGGTATCTGAAGAAACTCATTGCCCATGCAAAAATAATGATGTGAAGTGTTGCACAGTGTTAATATTACTTTTGTTAACCTTATATAAATTATCTCTTATTTACTGATCAGATAGTTAACAGTTTGTTGAGTGATATCAATTTTTCTGAAGGAAAGAGTTTTAACTTTCATAACAACCCCCTCAGGGGATAACAATGCTACCACTGTCCTTTAAATTAAAGTTGAAAAAAAAAACAAAGGCTAACATGAGCCATATATGGTATGTCCATCTCATGATGTCACCTATTTGCAGATTTAGTAGTATTTATTTAGATACAAGTGTGAAATAGAATTTACCCTGTAAAATGGTCAATATTTGATTGATTATAATGGGAATTGCGGTTATTTTCTGTATATTTAATGCTCTTTACATCAAATATCCAACTGTTATTTTCATGTCACACAACCTTTAAAGGTCTTTGTCTAGATGTGTAAATGTGATCATTGTCCTCCTGCAGGCATTTGCTAGAGGGTTCCACTCTGTATGTGGTGGCCGAGCATTAAGCCTCTTTCACCCTGTAGAGACACAGCTGTTGGTTTGTGGCAGAAAGGATCTGGACTTTGCTGCTTTAGAGGAGAGTGTTACATATGAAGATGGCTATCACAGGTTTGTAATAGTGCTGTTAGAGATAAGTGATTAATCACAAGTCAACTAATTGTTTACTGAAAGACCAATTTCGATTGTTTCAAATCTGCTATGATAAACACAATCACTAGGTGCACTGCTTCAATTAGTCAATTTGGAACACGAAACAACTACACACAATTGATAGTGTAAGCATAAACCCTGGTGTGACACAAGATATTTGTGAACAAGTAAAAGTGTTATAATCTGCAAGTGAGATTAGCCATGCAATAGCTGTAAACAAAAATACATAGCTACACACACAAACTTAATTATGTGAAGTCATGTGATTCATCAAAAAACAGGTGGAACAGAAATTGTTAAAATTGAAATGTTCACATCTCACTGTGAAGTAGTGTTCCAACACAAGCGGTAGACCTTGCAGCAGATGGCAGTGCTGTCTACCTCCCAGTGTCCACCCCTTTTGGGCTATCACACACAGTGCCCTACTTACTGTTAACATGACATACAGCTGTTTGGATAAATTTTAACAGTCGTGGCTCTTTTTACTTTCAGTGAATCATATTTCTAAATTTTTGCTCTGAGAGACAGGGTAAATCCAAAAAGTCAAGGAGGGTGTGCTGCAATTTTGGAGGGGATTCAGCAGAACTGCAGCCAAGAGAAGGGGGATGCTATCTGAAATATTTTTGCACCCAAGGAAAAGAAGAAAATTTTATCATTTACCCAAACATTTCTGGTCCCATAAAAATATCCCCTACCTGATATATAGCCTCTTCAAAACATTACTGGCTTCAGGATAAGGTGCAGTTTGTTATTACTCCCTCCTAATCCTCACACACACACACTTGTTACACACTTAGAACCCAAGGTAAAGATTCTTAGGCTACCATATATTCACTCTCCATTAAGTATGTCAACTTGTTTTTGGTGTCCAGACTACTTAGTTGCCCCGCACTATGATGTCTCCACCAAATCTACCCCTGCTCACCCCCTTTCCCTCTCAAGCCTATGGGAATTAACTGTATTGTTACAATGGTGTAGGTCTAGCACGGGGGCATGTTTACTTAAGCCTCAATTCCAAATACCCATGTAAGATCCACATTTTGTTTCTTTGGGCTGTACTGCAGTGGATTGACAATCGTATGCTTCTTTGAGTAGGCCAGACAGTTGTAGCATAATGAAATAAAGGTGCAGTTTCATGAGTAAGCCAGGCCCAACTGTTATGGCCTTACTTTCAAAGGTATGAAATATAGGGGAATATGAGCATTACAATCTAAATTAATACCATGTCTTGTGTAGAAAGTTCTTCATAACCCTAGTACTACTAAAAATGTTCAGAAATAGTTTGCTATTGGGTGACGTGACATGATTTTACAAGTAACAAAATGGCTCTGGTTGTTGGAGATGGTATCTGAATGAAAAGGTCACATGACTTCCAAAAAGGTTTGGCAGAAATGAGCATGGGTCATTTTGAATGAATGAGTATGTGTTTATGCTGTCATTGGCTAGGCTTTTGTAAACAAGCTCTGCTGTTTAGCAGCAGATCTGAACAGTTATGAACAAGTCTGCTTTCATTTGTAGTGCTGCGGCAATAGCTTGTACTACAATGTGTCTCAGTCTTTGTACCCATCTTTACATCTAGACATTGAAACGCTCTTTATCTCGATATCCTTGTAACTTCTTGTAGATTAACTTTGGCCCAGGAATTCTAGCAGGAAACTTTCTCCACACCTGCTCCTACAGTTCCAGGATTTCCCAGTAGACATACATGGTTTTATAACTTTGTTTTTCTGAAAGTACAATGTTGAAATCTTAAAGGTCTGTGGACATATAATAAATTCAGTTGTTCTCCTCAACAAAGCTAGATTAAGATCCCCTGATCAAAAGTTATGGAGTTATTTGAATATCTTTTACCATTCTCAAGATATTTGTCTTCAAAGTTTGACCATTTGTGGGAATTGCTCATTAGCTATGCAAAAATATGATGTGGGGTGTTGTACAGGGTCTGTATTTCTTTTGTTATTCCATTATAAATTACAGGGTCTATATTTCTTTTGTTATTCCATTATAAATTATCTGTTAATTACTTAAAAAGCTATTTTCTAGTTTGGTGTTTAATGTGGGTATTTTTAAAGAACTAAATAGCTACTTCCAAAATTAAACTCTGGGGCGTCCTAAAATAACAGCTGTCCTTGGAATGAAGGCTAAAATAACAAAGGATAACGTAGCACTCAGTTGACAGGTACCTCTCCGTATGTCACAAATTTGCATAAGTAGCTCCATGTATATTCATGATGTAGGTGAAAAAAAGTAGTTGTCTTGTAAGATGGTCAATATTTGATGGATTTTAATGGGAATTGTGGCTATTTTTATCATTTTTGATGCTTTTTACACCAAATAGGCCAGCATCACATTTACATGTCTACAGACCTTTAAGCCTTTTCTAATGATTGTTAATGCGATGTCACATAATAGGCACACAAGCCATTGGGGCTGGGGTTGTAACCCACTCCCACCCCAAGGACTTTGGGAAAATGTATTTTTGAGAAAAATTTTTTCAGGTAAGGTTAATCTTTGGTTATAGCAGAGCCTCCATAGAAAAAAGATTCCTGTACGCCCATGTGCCCAAGTGGTTAGAGCATCCGACTTGCAGCCAGAAGGTCTAGGGTTCAAATCCTGGCTGGGTCATACCGAAGACTTTAAAAATGGAACCTACTGCCATTGTGCTTGGTGCTCAGCATAAACAATGGAATAGGGAAAACAAGCCAGT
>WURT03079266.1:14098-25939 GCA_009936505.3 Holothuria glaberrima | reverse complement strand
GCTTTTATAATTCGTCACCACAACTGACACGGATTCGATGAGGGATATTCTTGGTTTAAAGATGGAACTAGCCGGTACTTTATTGAGGAAGTAGTAGAAGTTCATTAGAGTAGGTCAACACAAAACTTCACTAACAATTATTCAGGCCATGAAGGGCAGTTGTTTAAGGACGCTAAGCGACCATAAATGTGGGAGAAGCCAATGTGGCTTATGAATTGCAACTACACGTCGGGTGGCTAACCAACTCAACAATTTAGGTCATTTTTTTTTTGAAAGCCAGTTCAGGTGGGAAAACCGTAGATTGCTTTTGGATGAAAAACCCACCTTACCTTGACCCGGCCAGGGATCGAACCCCGAACCTCCCGGTTGCAAAATTTCATCGCTTCAAATGCCACCGCGTTTATCCACTCGGCCACAGCACGGTAAGGACCTGTTCTTCTCTCCTTGGACTCTTTCGAGGATCTTAAACTTATTCCCGAGCATCAGGCGGCAGTTAGCTGTGCATTTTTTAATCTTCCCATCATGGTCTTAATGATTCACAGTGCATGTAACAATCGATGCACTATTTGCACGTAGCAATCAATGAATTAGGGTACATGCAGGTACAGCAGGGAATACCGGACGCTTAGATATGTGAACCACTGCCTGCCAACATTACCAATTGCAAGTCAATGATAAAAGAGCGCAATCTATATTCAATAACACTGTTTCACGTGATGATGGTTAGTTACCATCAGCAATATCCAGTGAAAGGCAAGGAAACGACCGCAAACTGACAAGGTATATTAAAGTGGTCTGATGTGCAAAACTAGAGATTTCATAGAATATGATGGTTCAGAGATAAAATTTTGGGAATGAGTTGTATTTGCATTGTATGTATGCGTAGTAAACACATTGTGTATGGGAATGTTGGTGCATTAAATTGAGCTAGTCGGGACGTAATGTTTCCTTGGGACTATCTGACACACAACATAAACATGCCAATGTGATGTTTACCTGCATACCAGTGTCTCCAGTTACACTTTTATGTGAAATAACACAATGTTCGGTATTCCGTTCAGTCAGTATTCCCTGCAGTCGGTATTCCCTTCACTGTAGGGAATTCCCGGTCGGTTTGTGATGACGTCATTATTAGCACGTAAGTAGGCATATAACTACCTAACCAAACATATAGTGGCCTCAGTTCTTTCTTAAAATAAAATTGAAAGGTGTGCTTACTAATGAGAAACTTGATGGTGTGTGATTTGCTTGTTTTCATCTGCAAGTTTTATAAATAACCTTAAGTACACCCCGGTGTACCTGTATGCATGTAACAACCGATGCACTTTATTCGTGTGACAGCCAATGCAAAATGCATTTAACAAACTGTGCACTGTATGCATGTAACGATCGATTCACTTTATGCATGCAACATTCTATGAACTATATGCATGTATCAATCTAATCGCTACGTGTGTGTCACAATCGATTGAACTTGCGTGTAAATATTAATGTTTATACGAAACCTTCATGATAGCTTACTTTGATACCCAGTGCTTGCCTGGAATTACAGCCAAATCACCTTTAAAGATTATGGAAAAATCAGCGGGTTATGACCCGTCAAGGTCTAAACAAATCAGACTGGATATTGTGACCCCGAACGAACACTAAATTCCAGTAAATAAATGTCTGTTTTAAACAAAATTTGTCTGATTAAGATCGACCATGTTTACATCATACATGCCTGAATCGAACATGTCTAGTGCTGAATTCTAAGGTACTTTTACTCCAGAAGAATGCCTACACTGCTTACAGTGTACATAGATCATGAAGAAAACCAAATTACTTTGACATATTTATCAGCCTTATTTTAATCTGCTCCAGAATGACTAGAAAGAACAGACACTAAACCCAGTGCTGTTCCAAAGTCTGTCACGAACACCTTTTGTGCGTAACAGGCTCATCAACAGGAGTGGCGCCAGGATTTGCCCAATCAGAAGAAAAGCTGCCCGACTGGGGTCAGCCACCCGAAACCCGGAACAAGGCATCAGGTTGCCGGAAGGGTGGAGAACGAAAATTTTTCGGCGCGGGACAAGCACCTACAACAATGGGCTCCAGTTTAACAAAATAGGAAAATTTGCTTTTCACGTTGTTAGTTATGGAATTTTTATCAACTTTTGTCTGATTTTATATGGCTATGTAAAAAAGTTAAGAACTTCAAGTTAAGTCTAGTAGTAAAATAATAGTTGTAGTAGCTTTAAAAAGCGTTAAATATCAAGTGCATGTGTTTTACTTATATTTACAATACTTACTTATTTTGAAGTAATTTTTATACAACTTTTCAGTACCCAAAGCCTCGCATTCTGAGTCTGAAGGTTGATACAACTATTACTGCTCGCTACGTCAGCACTACTGTCGTGACGACAATGAAAAATATAGCACCTGTGTCTCAAGACTCCAACTTTCGCTTCAGGTTATCCGACGAATCATTCATCAGCGATTTCTTTATGTAGGTTTTTTTGCTTGTTTACGGGTTGTTTAATCTTGTGTAGAAGACACTGAGCGCTGTAGAAGTTAATCACTTCTTGAAATATTCATTTACTTTTCTTCTTTTACTTGTACAAGAATGAATCTGCAGCCAAGCGTCTTCTTCAATTTTTCTTATGATAACCAGATTTTAAGTATGAAACATTGAGAACAAAAGGAGAAAGCAATTTTCCCTGCATTTTTTTTATCTTTTTATAGTTTCCGATGTAAAAGAAATTATACGAAAACTTTTGTATATGTTAAAGATGTATCATTGTTGGCAGGGGAAAAGCAGTAAGAACACTGAGAAGTATAGAAGTTAACCTGCAATACTAGGGAGCTGTAAATGATACCTTGGATAAACGGAGTTGAATAAAGGATCTCCGAAACCGCATACATAAAATGTTCTCTACAAAAATTTAAGTAAATTCTTATTATAGGATGCAGGTCACAATGCCCAGCACATTAAGCCGCTATGGTAACCCTGGATGTATTTACATCAGGGATAAAATGTTTTTCGATAACATATTCAGTGTCAGTAATTTTTTCTGTCAGAATTTGCTTTATCAAGATGGACTGATTTATGTGTTCTTTTTGATTTCTTATATTGTACAGGGTAGTCAATAATCAAGTATATCAATCTGAGGTTAAGGAGAAGGAAGCCGCACAGAAAGCCTACAATGAAGCAAGGAGGCGTGGCCAAACCGCAAGTCAGGTCAAACAAAGGTCGGTAGTTTCTTTTTGGTGGCTACTATTTCGCATGCCTTGTTTTCATTTTTCAAAGTGGAGGCTTGGATTTAAAAGTGTCCATTAAAAAGTTTTTAACAGCAATTAGAATGAGTGAAAAGTAGAATTTTGCAATAATCTAGGCAAAGGTATGTCACACGAACCTTTAGAAGCACAATCCTTGCAATTCTGGAGTCTAATGAGGGCGCAAATCCTGTAAAAAAGCTTTAATAATGCATTCTCAAGTTATTATTCGACGGTTCCATCTAAGCTTACAGATAATATCCCTGCTGGATCATGTTCGTTTCATAATTACCTTCAAAGAATATCTTCACTTGACTCTCTCTTTTTGTATCCAACTAGTCCTTCTGAAATTTTTAAAGTAATAAAGACTATGAGACCTACATCATCTAGCGGTGTTGATAAAATTCCCATGAATGTATTGAAAGAAGCGTCAATTGTATTTTGAAATCCTATTTCACATGTTTTTAACTTATCTTTGTCTAATGGAGTAGTCCCTCAGCGGCACTAAGGTTGCTAGGATTATTCCTGTATTCAAATCTGGAAATAACAGCTTACCTTCTAACTACAGACCAATCTCTATATTACGGTTCTTGAAAAACTTGTGTGTAACCGACTTATCGCATTTATTGATAAACATAATGTTATCTCTTCAAGCCAATTTGGGTTCCGCAAAAATTACACTACTTCTATGGCAGTTATTGATGTAGTTTCTTACATAATTGAAAGTTTCAACAACAAAAAGTACACCCTAGGTTTATTTTTAGATCTTTCAAAGGCATTTGACACAGTCAATCACTGTATTCTTCTTCATAAACTTTCACATTATGGTATTCGAGGTATTGATCACGATTGGTTATGTAGCTACCTAAGTAACCGTAAGCACTTTGTGCATGTCAATGGCTTTGCCTCTACTTGTATTGATGTAACATGTGGTGTTCCACATGGTTCTATCCTAGGTCCTTTATTATTCTTAATTTACATTAATGATCTCCCTGCTTGTTCAAAAAACCTTAAGTTTTGCTTATTTGCTGATGACACCAGTATTTTGTTTAAGTCTAAAGACCCGACCTATTGTGCACAAATTATCAACATGAGATGTGAAAATTGTTTGTGATTGGTTTAATGTACACAAATTATCTCTTTATACCAGTAAGACCCATTTTATATTTTTTCATCCTTACCAACACCATTGTAACAAAACAATTGACATCATTATTGATAATGTTAATATTGTGCAGAAACAATCTGTAAAATTCTTAGGCCCCTATCTTGATTCCCGATTAAATTTGAAGGATCATGTTAATGTTATTTGCGGGAGGGTAGGTAAAGCTGTTGGAGTTCTATACAAGATATAAAAATATTGTTCCTAGGTCGGTCCTTATAACTCTGTATTATTTACTGATTTTCTCCCAACTGTCATATTGTAACATTGTCTGGGGTAATACTTCTTCAAACTGTATCGATAAGCTGTATGTTATGCAAACGAAAGCAGTCCGCATTATCACCAATTCTAATCTCTTAGCTCATACTTCACCACTTTTTTCTCAGTTGCAGATTCTCAAAATCCATGATACTTTTAAGTATCAGCTTGGTAGCTTCATGTACACGTTCTCCAATCAGTTGCTCTCAGACATTTTTCGTACCTGCTTTTCTTTCAACTCTAATGTCCATCCCTATCTCACCAGAAGCAATGCTTTCATTCACATTCCTAAAGCAAACACTTTAAGCTATTGTAAGTCCATCTTATTTACTGGTGCTACTCTTTGGAACGGTCTCCCAAATACATTCAAAGTCTGTTTATCAACTAGTAGACTTTCTAAATGCTTTAAGGATTATCTGCTTATCGCAGCCAAGGATTAACCTGATAAGGTGGTGTTATATGCTCAGTAGTGTTGTATGAATTATTTGATGATTTCCTTCTTCTTATTTTCTTCTTTCTTCTTAAGTAATCCTTCTTTCCAACTCATTTTTTTCTTTTTTACCACTATTGTATATGGGAGTCTGCCTGTATAAGCTTGTAAGCTTTTTTCGGACCTCCCCCACATTAAAGTGTTTATGTAAATATTGTATCAAAAGTATGTATATATTATAGTGGAAATCTTTCTCAATACAATTTCTCTCAATACACTTTCTATTAGGTAAGTAGGTTCATCTGTGTTTAGGAGTTAATTTCAGTGAAATGGCAGAATGGTGGCCATTGAATTTTTATCATACCCATTTTTCCTATTTTATTGCAACTGAAATTAGCAGAGTGGTGCGTATAGTTATTTTTCAGATGATTGTAAGTCTTTTACGCCATAAAAGTTAATTCATCCTGGCAAAGTCTCATGGTGATGTCTTGAATACCTCTATATCGAACTACCGAAATTATTATCTTTCCATAATTTTCTCTCATCAGCGACACCGATTTTACAAAGTTTGAGACAAACGTCAATTTATCTCCAAATACCACGGCTAGTTTTCACCTTACATTTCAAGAACACCTCCGTCGGGAGAATGGCGTTTTTCGACACAAGATTAACTTGTTTCCAAAAGAGGTATGAATAGTTTGCAGAAATTTTGGTATGCCCAAGCCACCTATGTTTCGCTAAATTGCAGTCTTTAAAACAAATTCGTTACAATAGTTTACCACTAGTGCCCTCTTTCATGCAAATCCGTCCCTTTTTACGATCTCATATCTTTAGATCATTGCTAGGCCATGTATGTGCTTCTTGCACACTGCATCCTTCAGTCTGGTCTTCAATCTCACTAGGTTGTCTGAGTTTTTAAAGAAGATGCTGCTGTTAGGGAAAAAAGACTCCACCCAACGTATAAGAAAAATTACACATTGCAAACACTTCTTCAGTAATGTTTATTTTTTTCTCTCGCCACCTTTGTTTCTTTCCATTTCTCCTCCGCATTTTCCTTAGTGGCGAGAGAGAGGAGAGGGTGTGAAAGGCTAATACAGGCCTGAAAATTGAACGATGAATGAAAATGTAGTCTCCTGTTATTTAAGGAATAAATCGCATTTGGTGGACTTTTATTAGTGAATGAACCGTTGAGACTCCAAATTTGGACGGACGAGGCGAAGCCGAGTCCGTTATTTTGCCAAATTTGGAGTCAAGACGGTTAATGAGACAATAATAGTCCAACAAATGTGGTTTATTCCTATTCTACCACCAAAGAAGTGTGAAAAACTTCAGTCTTATCAGTTTTTACGTTTATTGATCGTATGTTGTGGAATAACAGGTCAGTGCTCAACCAATCAGAATGCAGGATTCTCAATAACAGATGGCTAGATGTGGTAGAATTCAGGTTACCAGGCAATTTTTAAAGACCCTGCAAAAGAACCTCCAGATGATAGACGTAGTTAACTAGCTCAATTTATTACCATTACAATTTTTCAACAACCCAGATGGTTTCCACGTATTTCAAAAATAAACAATTTTATCTGTTCGATAATTAAAAAAATTATTGTAATAACTGCAAATTCTGACAAGAAAGTAAGGAAGAATGAATACAGAACCGACGAAAAATACCAGCCAATTAGATATCTCAAAACTATCAAATGGATTGGAAAAACTTTGGCGATCTTCAAAAAGGCATTCGGCTGAACTCAGGAGGGCGAAAACGAAATCGTTACCCCCGAGGGAGTTCAGAGCTCCATCACACCTACGTACCCTGATGGGACACTAAACTTGGCCTCCTCTTAGCCGCCAGACTCAAACATCATGTGTGTCACCGTTTCAGACTCGAAAAACAAAGTATTGAAAAAGTCGGAGGAAGAATTGACATAAAAGACTTGAAGAGGGTTCCAGAAAAGAAAACTTCAAGGTAGTTTTTAAAGGGTCCTTCTGCTGGAAGCCAAAGGGCGAAAACCAAACGTCCCATCCGAAGAACTTTTGTTTCATGAGAGAACCGCGCCCCTTGATTGGACAGTATGACCAGGGAAATGTGACTCCCTGGTAAGACTGAAGGTGATCCAAGAGTACAAGAAAAAACTTTGGTATTGACAGAAATAGAGAGGGTAGATCTAGTATAAATCAGCAGTAAGATACAAGCATTACCCTATATGCCTGGTATCATGTCTCTTATGTTGTCTTTATATTGAATGGGGCCAGCGTACTTCAGTTTGTTTATTAAGGTTGCTAGTATTTAGAGGCATTTGAGGCTTTGACTTATATTTTAAAATTTGAAATTTCATTTGATTAAGCAATAGACATTCTTTAGTGGTGCGGACATAAACATATAATCAGATTTCGCTTGTGTCATCAGCGTGTCAATTAAGGAAAACTAGCATTTTTTTGCGGGGTCTTATAAATCGTTAAGTTGAATGCTAAATGTCGTACTCAGGGATCATGTTAACATATAAGGTTTTTGATTCCTTGCCAAAGGCAAAGTGAATCGATTCAGTTGTGATGACGTATATGTGCGTGTGTCTTTCTGTGTGTGTGTGTGTGTGTGTGTCTGTGTTTGTTTAGCTTGTTAACTTGACATCCCAAAGTAGGAATGGTGGATACTTTATATGCTTAGTATATGGGTTACCCTATTAATTAATAGAAAGAACGCCATTGTTTTGGTGGGGGTCAGAAGTCATGTGAGGTCAACAGGGATAAAAAAAAAAAACTAAAAACCTTGTAAACATGAAATCTCAAGGTAGGAAGCATGCATGCTGTTCATGTTAGGAAGCGTTACAGTCAGAAATAGAATGCTATTGTATTTAGTAAACGTCAAAAGTTATCTGAGGCCACCGGAGTAAAACTACTAAAACCTTGGAAATTGCTTGTAAACACGATATATTACAATAGGAATGATGGACAGCGAAAATGGTGGAAATAATTAGTTAACGCAATAGCTCAAGGTGCGAATGATGATACATTTCATACTTGATATGTGGGATTGTCACTGAGAGGGGGACTGCTACTGTTTTTGAAGAGAAGGCCAGAGGTCAATGGGGTCAAAAACTGAAAACCGCGTAAATGTGACATAGATAGGAAGCAAAGATGCTCTTTAAGGCATGTGGATGCGTTATTGTCAGTAGATGAAACCTTGTACTGGTTTTGTTAGAGGTCAAAGGTTATCGGTGGTGAAAACCTTGTAAACTGCTTACAAACATGATTTTTTTACCTCAAGAGGGCCAACAATGAAGGAGCTTTGCTTACTATATGCGGTTGTAAAACTCCTTTTGAGATTAGTTTCACCTTTTTCCGTACAGCGGAAGGGAGGGTTTTTTTTAGCTGAAACCCCAGATAGTGAAAGTACATAAGAAATACTTTTAGAGGCAATGAATCACTGAGCCTCTTGGCTTTCTGGTTTATAACTATTTGCAATTTGTCGCCTAAGTGTACTTTTGATGTTCATTTTTTAGTTCTGAAATGTGGATAGAAGTATTTCCTTTTCCTATAGTTTTTACATAGTCGCAGGCCTGTGCTATGTCCCACGGTTCGTCGACGTGGCCATTTCTGAAAGTGTACCGACTTGATTTTCCCCAGAACTTTTCCTTCTCTTTAGATTGTTCAAGAGTTAGTGGCAGACGTGTATATAACTGAACCTCAGGGTATATATTTTGCAAACATAACCTGGGAGCAGGACTACCGGCTTACTACCGACTTTTTGTACGACGCCCTGGGTGTAGATTACAAGTCAGACACTGAGGTACATGCCCACTTCAATCCTTCAGCGGTAGATCAAGAAGGCTTATCAAAGTCAGGCCTGGAAGGAGACCTTGTCATCACGTATGACGTAACTCATGACAATAATGCTGGCCAAATAGAGGTAACCAAAATGATCTGTCTCTATATAAACAAAAAGGATTGTTAGGAAAATGTTTATCAATTACAGAAGGTTACCAAAAGTTTAAGAATTTTGTTTTCAAACAATTTTAAGTTAGCTGTTTTTATCCATGTCCAGATTTCATAGCCAAGAGAAGCCTAAGTTTTTTTTTTTTTGTTTTTTTTTGGTTTTTTTTGGTTTTTTTTTTGTATGCTGGTTTTTTGTTTTGTTGTAAAATGTAAATACAATGTATTCAGCTTCTGTTGTTTGGTATATATCTCATCAAACACATCGTATGGGTATGCAAAATCAAAGAAGAGGAATATACATATTTCACCCTTGTTCAGGGAGGAGATATAACGTCATATCTGGACAAAATCAATCAAAAAACACGGAATAAAACCTGTACAGGCTAAATGTTTAGACAGGCCCCATCGAAACAAAACCACAGGCTCAAACAGATTGGACAACAATAATTGTTTCATTCCACACCTTGCAGTCTTCAAGACATCGTCCTCCATCTTTCTTCCTCATTTCATTCATGTCTAGAGAGTATGGTAGCAACTTAATACATTACAGACACATTGGCCTCCACATGTACAACATACTTCCAAAAATAATGCGACATGCGTCTTCTTAAAAATGTAATCGTCGAGAACAATGACTCTCTTCTATAGGCACATTTGTTTTCTTTCGTGTGACTCTTGTAACCATGCAGTAAGTATTTTGACTGAAAGTGGTACACGAATCCCGTTGTTTTGACTGTGTGCGAAACAGTAGCCTATGATTGTTTTACTGGTCAGAATGATTCTTTTTCATTCAGGATCCAAAAATAGCACTGTGAATTACACACGAAATAAAATGTGACTGTTCTTTATGTAGTCCATACTTTCAAGCTCCTCTGTAATGTCTGCTTAACACTTTGATCTGGTACGCTCAAAAGCAGTGCAGATTGCAATGACAACGTCCTGTTCTGTGTCTGTGTACAACTGCAAAGTACAGAGAGTTGAATGAAGTGATATGGGAGTAATTTGTGTCAGTCAGTTGCCAATCTTCTCTTCAGTTTGTGTTAAACTTCATATCACGTTTGATAGCAGATCAATTCTATAGGCATTCGATATACTTAGAAGGAAAGTAATAGAGCTAATCACACCACTTTTAAGTAGAACACTTCCGCATGTTTACACTTGCCGAAGAATGAAAAGCACAATCATGATTTATGTTTAAAGAGGCAGAGCATTAGTAGATGATATCAAATGGTTCTAGTAGAGAAGAAACCTGACCTTTGCCAATGTATATACATACCAATATGGTAGTTTGTTTGTTTGTTTATTATCATTCTCTGTGGAACCTCCGAAGAGGTTTAAGAGACTCTAAAAAATGTATTTATATATATAGATCGTACACAGACATGAAATATCTTAGGGATTTACAATCATAGAAATGAATCAAAATGAGGGAGAAAAAAAAAGAGGAAAGAAAAAGAGGAGAAAAAAAAGAAAAGAGGAAAAAAAGAGAAAACATAACACATGTAGCACATGTAGTGAAGTGCTGATCAAACCTGTTAACCAAGGGGGAGGGGTCGGTCGCTTTAGCCTCCAACTTTAGGTCCTCTTTGGGAAAAAATATTCTAAATTTACTTGCAAGGGACTGCTGCACCAGTTAGCAGAGAAACACCATTAATCAAAAAGTGATCATAAGAATTAAACTTACTTCTTAACCCCGCTACCCCTTCAAGGGTAAATAAAGCTTTTGGAACTCCGCCAGTCCTAAAGAGCTACAGTGGAATTAATTTGTCTTTCAACCCTTGGTAAAATTCATAAAGCCTACATTTTTTCGCATCAGTTACATGATAGACTCGGGCTTGTCCTAAAAATGTGCGGTTCGACGGCTGCCACATGACGTCAGATGGTGGCCCTTTTTAACCTACCGTTGATTCAATCTGGGAGATTCCACTATAACATTGAAAAAGTTCCAGGATTTTTCTCCGTATTACAAGAAGGAAAACGCATACTTATGATAGCCTCACCCATCACGCAATTATGCTCAAAGTCTGGAAAAGGGTCATAGAAGCACTAACGGTGAGGGAGGGGCTGCACTCCTCCAGAGTTCAAGAAAAAAAGTATTCCTAAGGCAGATTTTTGGGAAAAAATTTGTAATTTTTTGGATTGTAACAGATTTACTTGAAAGGGAAAAAAGGGTTAACTCACCTGCAAAAATATCCCGAACTTCGAAAGTTATACTGCAACAACTCTCTTCTGACTCTTTTGCAGATAGTAAACGGCTACTTCGTGCATCACATTTCTCCAGTCAACCTACCTCCGACACGGAAGAATGTTGTTTTTGTGATCGATACAAGTGGTTCTATGAGTGGTAATAAAATCCGTCAGACACAGGATGCCATGGCAACGATCATTGATGATATCAGGGAGTTTGATCGCTTCAATATCATCCGATTCGCAAGTCGACCTTCCAAGTGGAAGAATACTCTTGTTAGCGCTACTAAGGAGAATAAAGAAGAAGCCAGCCAATACGTAGAAAGATTTAGAGCAGCCGGCGGTAAATTCTTATACAGTAGTCTAGAGCAGTGGTTCCCAAACTTTTTTTCTGCTCCATTACCCACTTTCATCGAATCGAGTTGGGCAAAACGTCCTACACCCCCACGTCTATAACATAGTATTTCCAGGAATGACTCGATGAAAAGAATTAAGGTACATGTTAAAATAAAAGGTACATATTTCTATGTGGATTCTAGTCTAGGATAGTACAAATGCAGTAGGCGCTTCCTTTTGTGGTGGCGAATCCTCATCCACCATTAGAAAAAAGCAAGAAGTA
>WURT03079266.1:0-13998 GCA_009936505.3 Holothuria glaberrima | reverse complement strand
AGGATAGTACAAATGCAGTAGGCGCTTCCTTTTGTGGTGGCGAATCCTCATCCACCATTAGAAAAAAGCAAGAAGTAGTTTCTGGAAGTGGGCAGCAGGCAGTAATAGAAAGGGGGCTAGAACAGCTGTCGGTGATATGAAGGGGATTCTAAGGGAGAGGATTTCAAGGGAAATTGAAGCGTTCCCCAAAGGCACAGAGTCTAAAGGCGTGCCTGTAAGGTCCCCTAATGGGGTCCAGGGCAACGCTCAGTCTAATGAGAGGAGAAGGGGTGTAGTCCCTGGAAGCTCTGGGGTATTATGATATATTTATATATATATATATATATATATTGACACAATTATGAAGCCCTTGACCATCTTCTGATTACCTAATGGCCTTAGAGGTGCACTAAACACACTGGCAAAATCATCCTTTGATCATTTGGTACTACAGTTATAACCAACTAATAATCGTTCCCTTCGATATTGCTGTTGGTTTGTCTTTAGGGTGGGAACGAAGAGGGATGGTAGATGTTTTAGGGGTCACTGAAAATTTTAGAGTATATATACCTCACCTGCTCACCGAAGTTTGAAAATTTTTAAACACATTACAATTTAAGTAGGCCTATGAACCCCCCCCCCCTACGAATATTATATAGCTCTTACCCTATTACCCTAATCCTAATGTAATCGTGAAGTGTATTCATTCGGGGATGTCCTTAAAGTATGTATGACCTTAAAAACTAGTTTTAAGTGCAGCGATAGGGGCAGCGAATGGGGGGGGGGAGTCCCCGTCTCTTCAGGAATTTTTTTACTACTCATATTGCCATTTTTGTGTGAATATGGACAACTTTTGTAGTAAAATGAGGTGAACCGTCATAAAAATGTCTTAAAAATGAGTTAAATTTTTGCTCACATCTCGATTACTCATCCTAATTAAGAGGTTTCCAGTGTTTCTTGGTGTACGACAGCTCACGTAAAACTGTTGTTGCAAAGCCCAAGGAAACCCTCATCATCATTCACTCTTACAGCGTCAAATCCTATGCAACGTCAATCCCGGACCGCAAATAGTCAGTAGGAATAAGGCCTAAACAAAAAAGTGTAACGGTATAAAGAACTACACAATTTTGAACTATTTTTTGGTCTGTTTAGTAACCATCCAATGCCGTTTGGGGAAGGTTGAATTTATCTCCTATTCCCCAAACTAAATACTCCAGAGCCTCCGGGGCCTTCGTCTCCTGAACCCCAGCAAGGAATTTAATTAACTATAAAAATGTAAGGCATCTAGAAGATGGCTAATGCCGACTGGTTCCCTTAATTCTTTTATTAATTTTGGAATACCCCTGCAAGTTCAGTGATACTAAACACCATTATGCTTTTTTCTCTTTATCCAGTATTTACACAATGTATGAAAGTTCCCTTTTCATCTGTTTTTTTTCAACTGTCGTTTGTTGATTGGTTTTATCAGAAATACATTATTTGACATGTTTCTCAAAGGTACAAACATACTCGACAGTCTTCTGCTTGCTGTAAATGTTTTGAAAGAAACGGAAGAGGGGAGTGGCAGCCCTCTGATAGAAACGAATCATGAACAGGACGCTCTCCCTATGATCATATTTTTAACGGATGGCCATGGAAGAACAGAATCAGTCAGACTAATCACCTCTGTAACAGACGCAATAAACGGTGAAATTGCTCTTTTCTCGCTGGCTTTTGGAACCGGTGCTGACTACGATTTGTTGGAGGGACTCTCCGGGCACAATCAAGGTTTAGCTCGACAAATATATGAAGACTCTAGTGCTACCCTTCAGCTTGAGGGATTTTACGAAGAAGTTGCAACCCCTTTGCTTCATCATGTGTCCGTGCAATATCCAGAAGACAAAGTTGAGGTGGACAGTTTAACTAAAACTAACTTCATTAGCTACTTTGAAGGGACAGAACTAGTAATAGCAGGGAAACTGAAAGAAAATTTTACAGGAAATGAGTTATCGGCAGTCTTAACAGCAAATTCATTTGACGTTAACTATGAATGGGGCTTGACGAAAGAAATACCGGTGAGTTCGTTCATTTAATTTAATCCCATGGGCTGCAGTTTGCCACACCCCAAGTACTGATAAAAGCTATTTCTCCGAAAAATTGGCAATTTTCTCTGAAAATGATGGTTTTCTCAGGAATAAACGATTCAGTCCACTAGAAAAAATATGCTGTGTGCTTATTCTGAGAAATAGTGTGGGGACCTTTGCTATCACTAGTATCTTTGCAGTAATAGTTTAAGTTGACGTGGGACTTCGTCAGTGAAGTTATTGTTTTAAAGCTCTTAGCCTCCCTTAATATCATTCCCAACACAAGATCCCTGTATCGTCAAACTTAATAATGGTTATCAGGCAATTAGTGTAAACCGTAACAAATGTGCGCGAAGTGGGCCAAATTTGCGCACTAGAATTGTTTGTAAAACCGTTACCGTTGTACAATAGGGAGTTTTCGATTTCAGGAAGGTGAAAAAATGCGTAGGCGAAAACCTCACCGTCGTGTTGATTTTCTGACCGGGTTGTCATGGCAATTCCCATGGTCTGCAGGTGCGTGTCTCTGTGACGTTACCTCTTAGCTCACATAATTCACTTGACCAACAACACTATATGCATGGTAATAGAGTCATCTAACGGCTGATTCCATGTTCAACCAAGAAATATAGATGCCTTTTAATAAAAAGCCCATCATTTAAATTGTCTTCTGTCCTTTGTTTGTGACCATTTCGTTATAACTAAATATGCCGCAAAAATGGAAATGTTAGCTTGCAATGCTTTACACCCAACTGTCAGTATTTAACAAATAAGGGCGCATTATCTGTTTTTGTTTAAAATACACTTTATTAAAATATCTTTGTTTTGATACCATTCTATTGTGCTTCCCGTTGTCTACAGGATCGAAACGATTACACATCAGAACGGGAAGCTGCGTGTGTGTAATCTCTCCCGTCCTGGAATCGAAAACTCGCTAATGAGACGGCAACAAAGAAAAACAATATAAGTGAAGGTCAAAACGCTCGGAGCCCACCGACAATTTGATAATTTGCAAAAAAAAAAAAGAAAAAAAAAATTGTTAGAAAACGATTAAAATGCATCGATCAGTCTTTTGAGATTCACCTTTAGAGGTTAGAAGTGTAACTCTAATTTTTGAAGAAGTTTTTGGGCAGAAAAAATGCGTGTATTTATTCCACTACTAATGGTCATACGTAAGATAGGAGTGCTGTGACGAATGAGCGCCAGCTGCATGGCGTTCGAAATCTTGGGTTTGAAACATTTATGTTTTATAGCAAACACTACATGCAGACTAAGCACCTAGGCATTTTCAGTTAAAAATATGTGTTTGCCAGTTACAAGGTGAATCTGCTACCTGGTCTTCAGTTACAGCTTTAACTTTCATAAATCACGTCTCCCCAAAAGTAGGGGAAGGCGAAAAAAAATCCTCTTTGCATTCTCGAACGCAGTTATTCTCCGTAATAGCGCCTATGCACACTAACTATCGGCTTTATTGTAAAATAATGTGGGTACGTTTGAAATGGAATTGTTGATAAGCACAGCAACGAGACTGAAAGTGCACGAGCGAGAGAAACTTTGATAGATTACCAAGAATCTGAGGAAATTTTGAGTTTCGAACAACTTGACATAGAACATGGGATTGATTACAACAGATCCATCTATTAATCGAAAATACATCTCACCCTACACCCTGCCGCTTGACTACATGTTAAAAATTCTCCGAAATTTTCGAAAATCGATGGGGGAGGCGCCCCATGCCCCCGTACCGTCGACATTGTGGGGGTGTTTTTAGTGGGGGAGGATCCATGGCTTCAATGGAACAAGGGCCATTTAAGGCAGATGTTAGAACAATACTACCATACCAAGCTTCCCAGCAAAGATACAGGCTCCAAAGAATAGACAAGGGAAGGGGGCTAAAAATACTTTGAGAACTTTTTGGAGAGTCTTGTCCCTCGCTGACATACTTATAAGGCAGCAGTCTGTCCCCATGTCCAATCTAAAAAGATTCAGTATTATACCCAAAGATGTATTTGCGCAGTTGCTACTCATTATACCAAAAACTTCATTTGAGACACTTGGGGAGGGGGCACGAAAAACTTGATGGGCACGTACGTTTGTCCCTTAGTGATCCCGCTGTCTACACCAATGTTTACACTAGAGCGCGGGATTGCGGGATTCCAGCAAAAAATTGAGACTCCCCCTGAAAAATAAAACATTGAGGAGGAAATTCCCGCAATATGTTTGATACAAAGAAATGAAAAGATGTAAAGAAGCACTTGGAACATTTCAATTAATAGCAGAAATATTGCGAATATTTTAAGAAAAACACTAAAACAGAACAAAATTTCATTCAGAAATTACATCGTTCCGGTAGCCTTATTCACTAACTCGGCAAACCTCTCACTTTCGTATAACACATCGCAAAGTCGATTCAACGGGCAGATTCCCGTAAGGAATAATAACACTTTTGGCATTATAATGAAGAAATAAGATCATAACAATGCATGAAAGGACATGTAAACTTTCGAAATATTTCAACATTTTAACTGCCCCCTTGTTTTTTAAAATCCCCACCAAAAAATTATTATAATTGGTGCTAGTGTTAACACTGGTCTATACCACTTCACTATTAGATGTTGAACTTTTGAGTAACCGAGGGTTCCTCTCGTCATTTTTCACAGACCTTCAAAAAGTCCAATGGAAGTAACGAAGTCCTACAACCACACGTTGTTGAAGATTTTGCTCAACGGTTGTGGGCTTATGTGACCATTAAGGATCTTTTAAGTAAACAAAAAATAGCAATGACGTCAGTGAAGAAAACATCTTTAAAAGAACAAGCGTTAAGTCTTGCTGTTAAATACAAATTTGTCACGCCTCTGACGTCACTGATAGTAGTTAAACCAGACGATGTGAAGAGTTTTGAGGACTCTGTTGGTGATACAGAAGAACAGGTATCTAGTCGATCACAACCTCAAAGACCTTCTGCTAGAACTCATGGACCTTCTCCACGTGGTGGCCCGTACCGTCGATATGGATCATCTGGAGGTATTGTAAATGGATACTTGTATGTAAATGATAGCTATTGTTTGCAACCCTTAGTTATAGGCATAAAGACGTGAAAGGGAGTTTTGTAACTTGTGTTGGGTTCATTTTCAGAAATGCTACCTTATTAATGCAAGTGTATTTTTACGATTACGTGTTTCATACTATCTTGGCCAAAATAGATTGAAATCGCGCAATGAATGAAAGACTGGAAGTCAGAGTAAGCAGTTGGAAACGTTTTTCATTACTCATAGAAAGAAAACGTTGATATTTTCCTAAAAATTATAAATCTGTTTTGATAAAATAATAATATGGGCTTAATTGTTCAACTTCTCTTATTCTTTAAACCCCATTCTCCGCTACATCTAAGCTAAGTGCAAATGCAAGACAAAAATTCTTAAACAAATTGTTCTTTCGTATCCAAATAGCCTGTTTCTGTATACATCCTGATACATGGAAAGTACTGTATGACATAAATTGTAACCATGCCTATTCATAGGCCTGCACTGATGTACTAATCTGTACAAAAGTGGTTGTGTTCGAATGTTATACGAAACAAGTAACTCTTTGCATAGTGATCCCGTTATAGGTAATGTTAATGTTACTTTCAGCTGCTGGTGATCCACACATAATAATTGAGGACCCTGACACTGAAGTAAGGATGTGTTTTGATATCCACTCACCGTATGGTACCGTCGTCAGTCTGATTGAAGATGCTAAATTCGGTAAGTATTTTACAAACAACTTAGTCCCTTCTTTGAAACAATTACGATGTTCACAATGTGTACTCTATGTCTCAATAGGGAGTTGCAACACCTCGGTCTCACGTACACCAGTTTTAGCAAGTTTTACTGCGGTTAACCAATTAATTTGAGGATTGAACAAAGTTATTCCGTTCTAAACCTAATTATGGAGAGAATATGCACGTGTGTACATCTACGAAATGTCTTAGTAATCACCATTAAATGTGCGCGCGAAGCGCACCAGAAAGTCGTTTTTGTCACCTTTGAGTCATTGAAAAGTTTAATCATCACCAAAATATCAATAAATATTACGGGTTTTGCCAAAAGAGTAGAGGTTTTCCATCACTTTCAACCAAATTATTGGAGAGGAATGTGTCCCGTACTTACAAATACCAGCAAATATTATGGTTGTTGACCCAATGCTGAGGGGACTAAAGTGCGTCCTTTCACAACCAAATAATTGGGGGACTATTTCACACCCCCGGTGATCGTCGCCTTCAGTTTGATTAAGGGAACAAATGCCAAGGACGATTTTTAAATTTTGTTTGTGCAGATTGCTATGTAGTATTGAAATATGATTTAGAAAACAGCATTTTGAATACAAGGTTCAAGAACTTACCACCTAAAACTTATCCCCTTTGTAGCTCGTTTCTTCTGTTTTAATTGCTAAGAAGTATATTTTGTAGTGATTTTCTTGTCATTTTTGTCGGCATTTCTGCTGGTATGTGTAATTGTGTTTTCTCACGTTTCTCCACGTTATGTCATCACTAAATTTTGATCATTCATACAGAAATATGTAGCAATTAAAATGGAGATGAATAAATAAATAGTAAAAAATAAATGACTAGGATTTGTTCGACAAAAGCTAGGTTGGTAAAGGTTGGAAAAGTCGAAAAGCGATGAAGCTAGTGATAAGAGTATGCAAAGGATACTTAAGTAACAGGTGTGAATCAGTTGTAGAGTATGTTTTCCGTCTATGTAAGGGAGGAAAGTACACCTTTCTCCATACGAGCGCTTGTTGCATCACTCCAAACGTATTTAGGAATATCCTTATATCTCTACAATCAAGTAGTGAATGCACATTAATTCAGGTGACTTGAGACTGTTAAATGATAACTTGTGTAGTTAAAACGATAACCTTATACACAGAAGACAACTCATCTAGTCAGTAGAAGACATGCCCTTGAACTTGAACAATTTAATCTTTTGACTTGGAAGGTAGGTGACGCCCCAAACCACACTTCATACCCCTGTGGTGCAATGAGCAATGAGATAAATAAGATAAATAAGTGCGATTATCGCTAATTCCGTGGTCAATTTTGTTTTCAGGTGTTAGTGTTAACGGCGAGATGGTTGGTGTAGACAACGTCACTGTTTCAAATTCAACAAAAATACCACCGACGTTCTTCGGCCGAATTGCAGTTCGTCTGGATGATAACTGGATAACAATATCACGTGAACATGTACTGGTCAATGGAGAGACCCCCTTACCTTGGGTGCGTCGACTAAACTCGCACGTTGGTTCTTGTGAAATCGAGATTTCAGATGAGGAAGTTGTTCATATCACATGTAAAAATGGCGTCAGTATGAAAATCCTTCGTCATCACATTACCGAAGGGAAGTACGACTACTTTGATTTCTTCTTGGGACGAGGTCGCATCTTGTCAAAACGTGTTAAGGGCATAATAGGTTGGTTACTTTGCCAATCAATTTTTTACGTTAATCGAACCTATTTAGCTGTCTTAGCTTGCAAATGAGCTACCGCCATGTTATAGTATTAAACTGAGATAGGGCTTCTTGTTTCTTTTTACATCCAAATGACTTCGGATAAGCAAATGAGACAGACAGTGTTATAAGTAAAGTAATATCGGCTATGCACCACGACTGGGCCCATTGTGCAAGGTATTTTGAATAGGTTGCCAGATAGACCCATTTAATGTTACGTCATGTTTTTAAGTAGAGCCACACTTGGGAGGCTTGTATGTTTTTCTCAGGGATGTCGCCATGTGGGGGCAGGCTGCCCCCTCGTCGGGGAATTTATTACAGTTTCGTCGGGGAGTCTAGTCGATACAATAAAGTATGCAGTCCCCGACGGCGACTAGTCGCCGGGACGGTTTACCTGTTTTTGCTCTCAAGAGGACAATTTCTCTATCAAGAACCCAAAATATCCGGAGCGCTTCGCGCGCTGTAGAGTTACTGCAGTTTCTTTAATAGTTCCATTTCATACAGCTAGATAGCACAAGTCCTGTCCACCTTACCATCTCCATGTAGGCAGAGTACACAGTTTCTGTTGAGGTCGTAAATTTCATCCCATATCGCAAATCCTAGTTGCTGTTCTCTTGGGTGCGTCATGCGGTACGGTCAGTTGGTGAACGACTCACGGAGCATAGTTTGGCTATTTCATCGGGTAGTCCTGGTGGTTTCGATATAATGTATAAAATCCCCGATACGGCCTACAACCCCTGCAGTTTTTCCTTTTTTCTTTTTGTTCTCACTGATTAAATTTTTTTGTGTATGCCTACGGAAGATTTTCAAGGGCTTGGCGCGCTTTGCAATTTTACAATTCAGATTCAAATGAACACTACCAGTGCGCAACTCGGCTCTTGAAGTATTAAGTATATTAAGTTATATTATGCAAAATATGCCCTACAATGGCATGGGATAGTTAGGCTCCTTCATATCCCCTTTTCACCACCTCCTCGACATAGGGGCTGTCGGAACTTGGGGTCGCTGGCATGGCCCGACCCCCTATCGGGAAAATTCTGTCGCCACCCATGGTCGGTTTACTTATATTGGCTTTCAAAAGGGTCATTTCTGCGATAAAACCTAAAATTTTCGGTACGCTCTGCCCGCTCATCTTCAGATCCGTTACTTATAGCTAAACAGAGTACAAACTCTTTCCAACTTTTCAACTAACTTAATAAGTAGAATCCATGGATTTATGTAAATGTCGGGAATTAAATCTCATTTCGCTTAACCTAGTTAACGCTGTCTTGTGTCTGTCGTGCTGTACTGCTAGTAGCTCTAGGAGGGAAGTACATTGTTAGTTGTGCCCGATAGGGCCTAAATGCCGGGACAACTGACCTATAAAAGCTTTAAATAAGTACAGATTCCTTTTAGTGTAGGCTTACCAAAAAAAAAAAAAAAAAAAAAAAAAAAAAAAAAAAAAAAAAAAAAAAAAAATTCGCGCGCTTCGCGCGCCTCGCAATATCACAGTTTAGATTCCGGGAAAAAACATTAAATCGGCGCGGGACTATGTTCCTGTAGTAGATACAATTTTTGTGCAATATATGTCCCGCAATGGCATGGTATAGTACACAGGTTTTCTTCAAATTCCCCTCACCAACCCCTCGAAGGCATAGGGGCTCCCGGGGCTTCGGGTCGCTGCCCCCCCCCCGTCGGGCGAATCCTGGTGCCACCCTTGGTTTTTCTTCTTGCATCAATGTACATGTAGAAGCACGCATGCGTGGTAAGGTATAAATTCCACCTCTACATGACTTGGATTTATTGCTCATTTTGTGAACTATTGTCTTTCTGCGCCCTTCTTATAGTCATGACATGGCATCTTTGTTAAGTAGTCAATAGAAACGTGATGCATGTTTCTCTTATTACAGTGGTGGATGTTAAAATGCGTTATAAGTTGAAGTTGGCTTCAAGTTCTTGACATTAGGCGATTTAGTAGTTTCAGCCCCTTCAAGAAATGTTGCTCCTAGCCCCTCAGACTACAGAAAAGTTACCCATTCTAGGTCGAAAAATATTTATGGTCTCACAACTTGGCCCTTGTCTTTTTACAGGTTTATTCCATTGGAAACAACTTTCATTGCTGGAATCTTCCGTGCGCCGTGTGACGTCAGGAAAGACAGAGGCTCTGATGTTACTAAATGGTGAATCAATCAAAGTATCGCATGTTGATCGACCATTGACTGGACCCTGTTGGAATACTTATGCCAAGAAAGTGTTTGCAAGACTTAAAACGAAATATCAGAAATACATTCTACCAAATCTCCTTGCACAGTTCTCGTAAAAGTATGTAAGTGCTAACATGTACTAAAACTGGATCAAAATGTAACTAGCAAGCTGAGTAGCATACCTTTAATTTTCAAGCGTTTTATTGTTTCTGAGTAAATTTATACTTTTTAGCACGGCTGAAAGTAAACTGTTTTAGCGTTTTATACTGTTTTAAACGAAAAGGATTAATTAACGCAAAGTCGGTTGAAGGCCAAGTTGGTCAGCTAAATAAATAAAACACTTCATGTGACTTCACTATCACCCGGTTCACACAGATTCCTTAAAACTGGTTCATGGTTTATACCTAATAACATATCCTTCATCAATACATTTGGCATAGTTTAAGCGATATCAAACACCATTTTACCTTCAGAAACTTTTACTTAAAAACATAAAATACAACAAAAAAGACCAGCTGTTTTCTAAATATGAGTGTATTCTCATGCATCATAATTCCCCCATTTACATGCAGTAATTTTGGTAAACGGAAAGCAACAATGATGCATGACATTGAAGAGCGAGTGCTTGGTTTTAAGCCCGTAAACCAGTCACCGTGGTTACACGAAAGTATTTCTTGATGTTTGGATGTCACACACTTAGCAGAAGAGCCAAGTTGCTTTTGGTATATATCAGAGGGTATTTATGATCAGGGGCGGCGCCACAGGGGGCAGGGGGCGACGCCCCTATCATTTGCAAGATAAGGGGAAAAAGAAGGAAAAGAAGAGGGAAAAAGAAGAAAATGAAAAGAAAAAAAGAGGAAGAGAAGAAGGAGGAATCGAAAGAGACAGAAGTAGGAGAGAAGAGGAGGGGTAGGGTAGGCCTATATCTGATCCACATAATTAATCCAGAGCTTCCAGGAGGCCCTTTTCCGGTGTTTACAGCCTTTGGATACCCTTTTAAAATGCACAAATGTAGCAAGGAAAATGTTTGTGGTAGGTCAAGAATGTTTCTGTGGACTCCATGCACGTATTTTTGCGTAAAACTTTCCCCGAATAGAGGGCAGTAAAGTATCCAAAGGTGGGGGTGGGAGCTTCAGGAGATTTGTTGACAACATACCCTTCTCTTAGACAGCAAAGGCTTCTCTCTTCTTTCACCCAACCAAAATTAGAATTCACTGAATTATCAACATTTTCAGGCCATATATGATCAGTTAAAAGATTATAGCAAAGACAACACCATTTTGCATCTAAGCAACCTTAAATTACCAAAATTTCTTAAAGCGGAGGGGTATACCCCCTTAGACCCCTCCTCAGGACAGCGATCACTCACCCCATGCTTTGCCCCCTATCAAAATACCCTGGCGCCTCCCCTGTTTATGACAAACAAAAGTTAAAAACGGAGACATTTTCTGAGCCTTTTTGTCTCAAGGAGAATAATATTGGTAGAGTTCGTTTTTGTCACGTAGATGTCCAGTAGTGCATATTGTGGGATGAGGTTATGTTCATTTGCGGTTAGGGGAGGTCGAAGTGTAGATGTCTTCTTGTATGTCTCAAGGAGGGCAGCTCTGGCATAACTTATTCCTTTTATGTCAGTATTCCATAAAAGTCGAAGAACCTTTTCTATTTTTGTAGGTCAAGAGCTTTTTGAGGTCAAAGGAAACCTGAGTGCGAAAACATACTAAACTTGATATCCTTATGACGTGTAGCGTTAAAAGATCTAATACACGGCTGACTTGTGTGTCGTAACATTTCGAAAACTATATTTGGTGGAACTGAAGAGTTGTTTGATTAACAGATATTGACATTCTACAATTGTGAAACAAAATGTTTGAAGAAGGGTAACATCCACCAAATCTCATCTTCGGAATACCAATGCGCCATACTTACTAGATTTTATTGTTTCTAGAAGTTTGAAGGGAAAATGCAGTTTCCCTTATTTGAATAAGTGTACCCGTCATCCAAATTCAGGAATGGCTCCTATCAATCATGTGATATTATTTTTGTTACTTATTTGTTAGATTCATGAGAAGAACTCCTTGGTTTACCTTCAATATTCGATAGTTCATACAGAAACATAATAAACCATACATAATAGCTAAATAAGAGAATATATTTGCAAGATTAAACATATTTTTTTAAATAAACTTGGAGGGACTGCTTTCTCCCTTCAAGGGGTCGTCCAGTTTTGTATCATTTTACCAAAGTGCAAAACATATCCTTTCTTCAAACCTTCCCCCCTCCCGATAAATTATTATGTTGGCCAAAATTATTCTCACTTATTAAACTTTGAAAAGCGTTCATGGGAATTTGATTCTTACCCCAACGTATGTCTTGTACTTTTGTGAAAATGGCAACAATGGAAAATCCCTTAGGTCATCTGGGGTTAACAAAGACTTCAGCCAAATGGGGTCACTAGATGAAGGTGTTTGGCAAAAAAATTGACTCATTCTAACCCCATATGGTTTTATGTGTTGGTAAACTAATGTATTTTCGCTTTTCATAATTATGAACAGTAGTGCTCTCATATATCACGAGCATTAATTTACATGTTCATTCAAGAATGCATTTTCATTGACGAGCCAACTTTACTGTAAACTGGCGTTTTTGGAAAATTAAACATGAAATTGCTTTGGAAATTATTGTGTCTTCTTTATATTTTTATTTCTTTATGTCGTTTATTATTCCGTTTGCTTTCTATCTTTGCACTAGGCGTAAAGGACATTTTTCCGTGTGGAGGTGGGGTGGTGGTGATAAACTATTTTGCAGTAAAACCTTTGCTACCCGAGAAAATTGCCCGTTTTGTCTCATATTCTGTCCAACGTAAAAGTTGTTCCAGTCCGGGAGCTGCAGCCTACACTTTCCCTCCTGTCTAGTTCACTTATGTTAGTAGAATTTTTTACATCGTTTATGGCAAAAAAGAAACATTCTACCTTTTTCTCATTTTCTCGACTGGAGACTTTTTTACTTGCGATATAGATATCCGTAGAAGAATGTATTTAAAGATGGAAAGGGGCGTAAACTTTTATTAAGTGTCAAAGTATGGAGAAACTCCTTACAGGGCAAATTTTCCCTCAGCAATTGCCACAACATGATTGAGTTTCAGTGCCTCGCCACTTATCTCATCACCTCCCAAGGGGAAATAAATAAACTGAAAACACTTAACTTCAGCTCCTGCCAGCTCAATCAATAAACCTTACGCACTGACGTCCCGCGACTTTATTTTGGAGGCAAAACAATGAAGCACATCTCACGCACTCAGTAGACTTGGCACGCGCGTTATCCTCTTGGTTGACAAATCAGCTGTCGGTATTTGTTGTTGGTGTAACTTGCAATGATACGTGTTTATCTCTGAACGAGGGAGAACTTTCTGCTCTGTGACGCCATATGCATAAGGTCTATATGAAAAGTTATGATCACAAATTAATACTCTCCCCAAGAATAAGGTTTAAGGTTAACGGCTGTCGCCCTTCTTAAAAAATCATCTCACTTAATACGTAGAATAAATAACTGCTTCAAACAATTTGTTAATTTTTATTCATCTCACTTTGTGTATATCATTTCACACACTGACAAAATACTAACCACAAGGTCATCAAAGTTTTTAAAGGTTGGCCTATAATTACACCAGGACAACCTTTGTAACCTAGTAAACACCTTTCTCAGTAACTTCACAACTGGTCAAATATTTCTTTTATATTTATATTAATTAGCCCGTCACCACGTAACGTATATGATGGTTTAAAAGATGGCCACCCCGTCTCTCACCGTCGACCAATGGGTTCCATTCTACCATTGCTTACAAAGAATAGTTAAGCCTATAGGTTGGTCCCCCTTTGAGATCATGTCCTCCCTATACCATTATAGAAGTGTCACCGCTCGTTAGTCACGTGTAACGTTATTGGGTAAAACAAGGTTCCTTCCAGGTACAAATGGACTGTGACCAATTATTTTCTCTGATATGGTCTCCTTCAAGGCTGTAACATCCGAATCCGGACTCGATTCCGTTTTTCGCCGCGATCGAAATTGACCCGGAATGGGAGGTCACGGAATAGGATTTGGCCCGGAATGGGCTCAGCTGGACTCGGTGCCAATTCCAATCGAGTCCACAAAAAGTTTCATTAACGTTACGTAGGCATTATTATAATTGTTGTTATTGTTATTATTATTATTATTATTGTTATTGTTATTGTTATTGTTATTGTTACTGTTACTGTTACTGTTACTGTTACTGTTACTGTTACTGTTACT
>WURT03079255.1:0-13127 GCA_009936505.3 Holothuria glaberrima | reverse complement strand
TTTTTGCTGCTTTTGATCAAGCATCAGGGAAGAGAACAGGTCTGCTTTAAGCTTAACAGAATATTTACTTTTGTTCAGATCGGTGGCAAATTTATTAATTAAAATCGCCAGACATCTCGGTTGTAGATACTTGTAAATGTAACCCAATAATCGAATTACAATGATGATAATTACAATATAAATGATAATTTGTTGAAGTAAGGATGATAGAGCAGCCATGTTGTATCGTTCGGAAGGCAATCAGGAGTCATGTACTATGTAGAGCTAGGCTCAATGTAGTAGTAAAAAAAAGCGGACAAGGTACAAATCGTACTACGGAGCTTTGTAAAGACCATACCTTTGAGAAGACTCACAGTCAGTCCAGTGGGGGAAAGCGCACTAGTTGATCAAGACTTCGCTCTTTTTAATATTATGTAACACTAGCCACTGAATATCGTGGAGTCTACCTGTAGCCAGGGGCGGACTGGGAAGGAAACTCCTACCGGGAAATCTGACCCATAGAGAGCCCCACGCACGTGATTAAAACAACCAAAATCGCAATTATACATCATTTTTCACTTTATTGTGTGTGCATGGGGGGTAAGGGGGCTATATATGTATAGCCTCATAGTCCTTCCGATGATGTTTACATAGCATCACAATTCGCACAAATTTTGGTAGTTAAAAACGTTTCCAAATAACTTAAAATCTATCTTTTGCCCTCCTTATTTTGATCTCAATACGTTGCCACCATCCCCAGCTGACATAAATTGTCAAACTCATTTAATTGAGCCTAATGGCATGGTCTATAATGTTTCTTGCTGCATTCATCAGATCCTTTATCAACTTGGGAAAAGCTCAATTCCTTAAACCAATAAAAGACGTGAATAAACTTGTATGAATTCTTAGTTTAATTGGGATGATGTCAACTGAAAGGCGGGCCCTCAAGAACAGGCATGGCTCCGCCAGAGTTTTGTGATGGGGGGGGCACATATGATACCGTAATGTCACCTCGGTTACCCCCCCCCCCTCACCCAAGTCTGCGTTAATTGCACCTTTTAATACGAGCCTTTTGTATACAGCAGTGAGGATTCTTGCTTTGTCACTACAGGTGCCGTCCTGGGGGAGGGACTAATTTTTGTTAATTTAAGGTGGCTTAGATGAAAAATGGTGCTATCTTTCGGATATTTCTGGAACTGATCATATATGACTCGAAAATGTCCATAATTAAGTTGACTCTAATTTTTGGTCAGGTGAAAGAGGACAGTGTGTTGTCTTAGAGAAGGACACGTTGTCAGCAAACCTCCTGAAGCCCTCCCTCCTTTTTGGCTACTTTACTGCTTCCTATTCGGGAAGTTTTTTATTCAAAAATAAGTGCGTGGAGCCAATAGAAATATTCTTTGACGATCACGAAATTTTCCCTTCCTTCATTGCGCATTACAAAAGGGCATCTAAGGCTGGCAGACATCATATAGGGCCTCCTAGAAGCTCTGGATTAATTATATAAAATGGTGTAATGACATAATGCTTATTACCTGACATTCAAATGATAACATAGAGTATATGACGCCGAGCACTGTACAACTATCGTATTTTTACTAATTTGCACGAAAATCCAGACGAACAGCTTGCAGCAATGGGGAATGGGAGACAGGGAGGTGTTATTAGACCTCCCTGATAGGTATATCAAAAGGGGTGTTGGACTAACAAGCGTGTTTCAGAATGCTTTTTCTTCGTAAGAGTATTAACATGCAATCACCATCTATACTGATAATGGCTGCGCGCGAAGCGCTCAATTTTTTTTTTGAAAAATGTATAACGGCAAATACGTACTTTCAACCTTCCACATCATGCTACATATTAGACTGAAAGATCCCATATTGATGTGAGGCTCCTACAGATGTTGGGAGATGTATCTCTGTTTTTCGCAAAGTGTTGTGATCCGAAAAGTTCCATGTATTATTACCGTAAAAATGGTCATGAGGTGGAGTGCAAACTGCAACGAATGCGCGCGAAACGCGCCGAAAATTTTCATTAAATAAGATTTCCATGATAAAACCTGCATTCAGGCTCTTCATCGAGACACTTTCAATTGCCCAAAGAACCTACATGCCACTCAAAAGCTAGATTTTTGTCTTGTAATTTGTTAATAGCTTTTAAGTTTTGCTGCTGTGCTTCCCCGAAAGTTGCTATTGGAAGATATTGATAATAAGAAATACGTTGAGGTAAGGTTTTGCGAAGGATTTGCGAAAAGTCTGATAGTTTGAGAAACATTTGTGATAGAAAATGATTACAATAGGTCCATCACTCGGCCGAAAGCACACCCCACCCTACCCCCTACAGATTTCTATAGCTTAAACGCCTTTTGGGATCATTTAAAATTTTCAGAAATCGATTGGGGGAACGCCCCCATGCTCCCTGTGTAGGCGCCACTCCTCAAGAAGATCTTTTTCAATACTCGTTAGCATAAAAGATTCCAGATTTTCCTTAGAGTGATTGCATCTAAGTCTTTGTCCGTGTGAGAGTATTGATTTTATAATATCTGGGTATGGGCATGTGTTTTGGCCCCAAATCGTACTTTGTGGGGTGGATTCCACATTCCGTTCGAACTGGAGATCCCGCCCAAGGGCCCACAAACTATAGGTCACTAAGGTTATTAGTTAATCCAGCCCTCAAATCGCTGTATAGACTAATGGTGTATGGCAAAGGGGCCCCAAATGGGTGGGGCCCCGGGGAAATTTCCCGGTTTTCCGTTGGGCCAGTCCGCCCCTTCCTGTAGCTGACACAATCCTTCATCAAGTTTCTAATCTACTCCGGAGTTCGACTTTGGAGGAGGGGTAGAAGCCCTACCACATATCGTGAAGTTTTCGTTTTTTATCCTGCGTTATGCCGGCTAACAATTTCAATATGTGACTGAAAGGGAAATACTGCCTTTGTTTTGCAGACAATTTTCATATTTTTTAAACCAATATTAATAGGAACAGAATGATGGACAATTTCAAATAAGACAGCACGGTAGCCTTCTTTTCAAGAAATAAGGCTTTCACAGGAAGAAACAAAGTTATTTCAAGCACGAAACTACGAATGTAATTTGGTTCACCCAAACTTTCAAAGATTCAAATGATGCAACATTCATTACTCTTGTAAATCATAATATTTTGAGGAGATAAAGCTATTGCTAGAGTTTTTGGTGAGACTGAACAGTTTATTTAAGTATTTTTTATGCCATTTTGGTGCAGTTTTAAACGCAATATTTCCCTTTAATAACATGGGGCAGGGGCTGGTAGTAGTAGCTGACACAATCTTCTATCACGTCATACTAACTGATCCTGGTGGCTGCGTCGGGGAGGGGGTAGAAGCTGAAAACATGCCACATACGGTAAAGTTTCCCTTTTCCAACCTGAGGTTTGGCCAACAAATTCAATTTGTAACACAGTAAAGATGGCCAGGGTGATTGTAGAAGCTATCACAATCATCTATCACGTCGTGCCAACCGATCCTGGCAGGGGGAAGTGTCAGAGGGGAGGGAGACTAGAAGCCCCGAAAGACGCTTCAAACAATAGAATCAACCAGCCGAACAGTTTAAACAGCATCCATGAAGGATGTAGGCCGAATTGAATAGACCTTGTGCATTGACCTCAAGCGACGTCACTTTGACGGCTAACAATGAAGCACACTGCATGCTACCCCGCGGGCGGACGAAGTTTTTTCGTTCAGCTCATCGCTGAGAAAAAGGAGGGGCGGCAGCCTAAGGGGGGAGGGGGAGGCAGCCATAGAGGCGCTACGCAGGCTAACTGTACGCATGACGTCATGCCACAGAACATCTTTGGGGGCTTGTAACCCCCTCCCCTACATCGTCCCCTGGATCGGTTAACAAATTTCACTACGTGAAAATATTTTATGCATAAGAAAAGTTTTCTCTATACTAATGTCAATTTAACTCTTCCATTCTTTCTTATTGTTCACTGTTAGTGTTCAGGTGGAGCACCACCATTAATTTCTTCCGTTGACTTACACACTAAACTGGACTTGATCTTTAGCCTCTAATTCCTTGTCAGAATTTTCAACCCCAATAAGGTGAACATCACCTTGAAGCTCACGAGTTGGTGGTTGCTGGCACATTAAAATTTCCATAGCATAACCCTTGAAATTTTGAGCTAGAGGCACTTGAACAGATCCGTCCCGCCGAATAACGTACTAATTAAGATATGGATAGCTCCACTTTCTTCCGAGGCCTCAAAATCGTAAACTACAATAGCAATTGTGACCATTTTTGCACAATGTAGTCTTCAATCTAATCACTCATCATGCATTACACAAAAGATCCACTGCTCTTTTTGAATAGGGTGAAAATCAATCAAAACTACAATTTTAGGCACTTTGTAATTTTCTGCAATAGTGAAGCGCCTCCTGTCACAAGTACAATTGCTTACTGTTCGCCAGTAGTGTTCTCTGTTATTACATTGTTCGCTAGCTTCAAACGAGTCTCTCCTATGGGAGCGCGAGCGCCACTACGAACGTATGTGCGTCCAGGGAGTTGCTATTTGACAAATAGCAACTCCGTGGTCCGTCACAGAATAGTTTTGTAATGTCCGTTCGCTTTCTGGCCAAATCGGTTCCTACCAACTCGGCCCAGAGCCAACTCGATCTTTAGCTAACTCGGACCCTGTTGAACTCAACACCAAGCCAACTCGGTCTGCCATGGAGCCGACAACTTGGTCCCAAGCCAACTCAGCCTCAAGTTAGAATTCCTGTTTATTTTCAGACTGAGTTTATTAAGTGAAAACCAACATGTATTTGTTTTTATAGTATCACCCAAAACATGTTGAGGAATATGATTATACTCTGGATATAGCGTACTGCTGTTAAAGCTGAGTGGGGCTGAACCGTTACGTCGCCCCTGGAGGACTAGTGTCAGGAAATAGGTGGCCCCTTCCCTTCGGAAATTTTTTCTAAACCGGGTCCTTAGATGCAATTTGATGTTTCATTCTGAATATGTGATAAATTTTCAGGGCAGGAAATAATGGGCCGATTATTCCTTCAAAAGCCGCATATTTCTCCCATAAGTTGACCTGGGGTTTTTAACCCCAGCTAGTGGCCTAGCCAGGATTTCTGTAACGGTAGGGGGCGGGGTCTGTAATCGTAGGGCATGGGGAGGGGGTTCCCCTCCCCTTATTTTTTTTGAAAAATAGGGTGTTCTTACATGCATATGTGCTACTTTTTAAGTAAATTTGACATCATTGAGGGGGAGGCATGGCCCAATGGCCCCCCGTTAATACGCCACTGGCCCCACCTCCTCGATCGCTTCCTATGCCCCTATGCGCATGCCACCCAATATCCCACATTTCCTGTGATTCTCACCGTGCTACACTCATCCGCGATGTGGAAGCTCTCTCCTCAGTACTTGATGAATAAGTTCTGAATCATGTACCGAACATATACATTCCATATTTTTCGTACCGTCCTGATATCGGCGCCGCCTTGACAATACTTTTAAATATTGTTGGCTGCAGCTGAAGCCGGAGATTCCTGACTTTGCCCGGCGCCCCTCCCGTGTGCCAGTGGCTGTTGTCTGTAATTGATTGTGTGAAGCATGGGCCCATTGTGTACTGCTTTATTTTACAGTATAGGGTTTTAGTTGTCTGGTAGTAGGAGACGTCCATTCACAGTCACTACTACCAGAAGTCTCCTTTGAAAACCTGCGTGAAGAGAAAATTGCGTAGCCTAAAGTCACCTTTGCAATAAAATTAGACAAACCACTTGATCTAAAAACAAGTGTGACTGAACTTGTTTCTTGTATCATGATTTCTAGTATTTGGGACAGAGTTGGTCTGGGGCAGTGTTGGACAATTGAAGGACCGATTTGGCCTTTTCCCATGCGTACTGACGCACACTAGTCCAGTATACTCCAGTCACAGGTGTCGCTCGCTACATAGCTCAGCTCCGTCTGCTTTCCGCCTGTTGGCCGAGGAATTATTTTTCTAGGACTAATGGGGGAGATTTTCACAAATTTACATTGAAATCATAAAAATGAAAAAAAAAAACAAAACATGCTAAGGTTAGAGTGATGGTTAGGGTTAATTAGGATATACAATTATCAGAGTTGTTGACTCGAGTCGCTGACTTGGACTCGAGTCGCACTTTTTCTTGACTTGCGACTTGACTTGAAGACAAAATGACTTGCGACTTGACTTGAGGACAAATGACTTGCTACGTGACTTGACTTGAACATAATTGACTTGGTGACATTAAACGGCAATGTTGTCGCTGAGTGTACAATGAATTTTTCCACAACAAAATTAAGTAACAACAGATTGCAACATTTTCCTTCATGCATTCGAGATTGCATTGTGCCGCAAGTGAGACGGATACTGAAAAGACACTCGGGGTCTAACAAAGTGCAGATGTAATGTAGCACTGTACTTGAATCAATCCTTCAAACCCATATGGTATATCTTGCAAGGCTCACCCCTTATTACAAGAATGCTTCCTAATCTTTTTCAGCTCATTGCCCCTTGCACCAGGGAGATGTTCCTGCTTTCACAGAATTAAATGGAGAAAACTCCCTCCCCTCATGTCTACAATATAAATAAAAATAAAAGAACACCCTGTGACTATAAAATATGAGTGACAAGAAAATGAAACTAAATGGTTTGAAAATAACGGTTGTTAAATATGGTCTTTGTGTGTGGATCAAGTAAATTACAAATCGATGGGAGTTCACTATGTGATGGCGAAGCCAAAACTTGCGAACATCGAAGGAGTGATGACCTAATGGGGCGTGAACTTCATCCTCAAGAAAATACCACATGGAAACACTGTAAAACGCAACTTCCTGGTATCTTAAAATCAAGCTTTTTTACGGCATTTTATATTATAATGCATTGTGATTTCTGACATTCCGGATTGGAATGATTATTCATCAGTCAAATGGCCATTACAAGTGGTTAGAAGTCCTTCCAAGAAGCAAATTAACATTAACATTGTTAGATGCATTTTGCTGGCATCTTACAATTGAAATAATTTACGAATATCTTAGTTCACCCTAAGTAGGAGTAATACTTGTTAACCTCATTTCATCTCCACTTTATGAACACTTAATCGAGAGCACAGTGGAAAATTTTAGTATCTTTTAAAGCTCCAGCTTATGTAAAGCATATTAATTTTCAAGAGGCCTCTGCTGCCCACATATTCCCCTCTCCTCATGAATAGCAAAATCGTCCTCGTCATCACAGAATTTCAATATTTGTATGCGAACGTACGGTTCATCATACTAAACATACACGTACACCTTGTGCGATGGAATCATAGCTTCCTCAACGCTGCTTTTCAGAATTTTCCTGAAATATTTTCTGAAATATTTACTACAATATAATTCCATAAGACAGTTTCACTTGCCATGAATCTCTAAGAGGAATAGCAGGCATATTTCCACTTCTCAAATTCACTTTTCAAATACACAGGTTCAGAGAAAACCTATCACCCCATGGAAAAAAGTTGGAAACATTATTCAGGGTACTCATTAAACTAAAAAAATTGAGAGGCGTTGTGTTTGGGGAATACCCTCTTTACTTTTAAAACGATTCCTTTCCATAAGGACTTAGTTTTTCTAACTTATCATTTCGTTAGCTACTAAGAGTAAGTGCTTAAAGCTTATGTGATCCATCGATTGTTCTGACAAGTTGTTGCTTGAATGTTTCTTAGTATGGATGGAAATATATTTAGTAAATCTTCCAAAAAATGTCAATCTGTGACTTCTTTGGATTAAAATTTTTCAAGAACTACCACCTGATCTCCATATTGAGATTGGATATAGAGACTGCAGTTTAGTTTATAATCTTATTAAATTGTTTTGGAAAGTTATGACTTGTGATTTGATTTGACTTGAGCAAAAATGACTTGTGACTTGACTTAACTTGAAGTTAAATGACTTGAGACTTGACTTGACTGGAAGGTTGATGACTTGAGACTTGACTTGACTTGAGAAAAAGTGACTTGGTTACAACTCTGATGTCAATTATAGTTGGATCCCATTCGTCCTAGGAAACAAAATTACATGTTCAGGTGACGATAGACACAGTATTTAGGCTGCCGGCTGTAAATATGACGTGCGTGCTAAACTGTTTCGCAGCCATATATACTGTATGGCTTACTTTTCTACTGCAGTTTTGTTCTGTTCATTACTTCTGCGTTCGTCCAGATCACTGCCCCGCGGAGTGGACTCTGTTCGCTCAGCTCCTCAGCTTCCCAAACCATATAACCGAACAAGATATATGCCGTACAGCCTGCTACGTAGACAACAAGATCACGCAATCCCTCGCTGGATATAAGTCAGGGAAATACTTCCATGATATAACTGGGGAGCTACCACGGCTCCATAACTACTCCCGAGAAGGGAGAGGGTGAAGGCGAGGGGTGCGCCGGACGTGCAGGGATTAGGACCTAGCCTAGCCCCACCCCACACCGCAAAAGATGAATGGAGCAAAAAGGGAGAAAGGAAAGATGAAATAACAGTTAACACTGTCTAAAACATATTCTAATATATTTCTGCAGGGGGTTAGGTTGGGAGCTTCTACACTCTAAAAACACTTGTGTCACGAGGGAACTGAACCAACACTTTGGGTCAAAATTTAACCCAATTTGGGTCAGATAAAGTCTTAATAGCGTCATCATTTGACCCAATAATTTTATTCAATTCCCTCCTGACCCACTATTGGGTCAAATTGACCCAACTGTTTTTACAGTGTAGTTGAAATCATATCTGTTATGTTCTCCTTTTGAAAAACCGTGGATCATCCACAGGGATATTCTCTCGCGACGCATGCGCCGAGGGATGTCTAAGTCCTTATGTGGAGTCTAACAACAAAACTAACTGAATCTTTTTGATTTGTGGATTTATTAGGCCCTAATTAAACAAGCAGGAAGACTATTCCAGTCTTTAACCGTTTAAGGCAGGAAACTAAATTTTTAGCAGTTTGTCCTGGTATACATATGACAGAAGTGTAGGTTACAACGCATCCACTTGGTCCTACGGGTGGGATGCCGACGTCTCCCAACAGGGACATGGAGCTGACCAACAACACTCCTAAAGAAAAGGGTCACGGTCTGTTTTGCCCACAACGCTCAGCCAACTTGAAGTGAAGAAAGATCAATATCTTTAAGGACTGGGGTCACAGCGTCGGGTTCCCGTGAGAATTTACAAATACAAAACGGGCCGAGCCGATTTTCTCTGAATACTTTCTAGTTTATCCCTGCAGATAAGCCTGGTGATATGGGTCCCAGATAGTGCTGGCATACTCGATAACTTTCCGAAGAAGACCTTTACACGCAGGTAGCCGGCAAAACGACAAGTTTCTTTGAAGTATCCCTTAGATTCTATTCAGTAGAGTAGCCAGAAAAACAATTGTGTGTGAGTTTCGGGGGGGGGGGGGGTCCACGATTTTATTGAGGGAGAGGTTCAATCACATACATGAATACATTTGGTCACTCTTGGATTTTCCAGTGGGGGACGGGCGGCTCACGCCCAAGCCCCTAGCTACGCCTCTGCTTCTACTGCCTTATACAAACATTCTGAATGTGTTTTTTCAGCTGAGATCACGAGTGATAAAAACCCATAAGTACTTAACAGAGTCAATCTTAACTAACTTCACTATACTCATAATAGAAAGAGTTCTTTTCCTGGCAAAAGTTATAATCAGAGGAGCGATGACCGGGGGGGGGGGGTGCAAGAAGGGGCAATTTCCCCCACCTTTTTTCCAGACCTTAAAAATATAATAAACATAATGAAAACTTAACGAAAGGAAGTGAAATGAGAGAAATTATGAGGGATTTTTAATATTATAGTAAATTTTGCAATGTAAAATAAAGGAAAAGATTATCAAATACCATACAAAAAGCGAGCTTTTTTCGACGCTATTTGCGTGCCATGAAAACTAACCGATACAGTGGCGGAGCTTAAAGGTGGGAAGGCAAGGAGAAATGTTGAAATTTTTTTCCGGTACCTCATGTAAAATTTCCTTCAAAGCATGAGCTCCCTGCCACTCTTTTGTGACTTGAAAACCTTTAACCTTTAATAAGGGCCACAGACAGTAATAAATGTCTAAACTGTGATTCTCAATATATTTGTCATCGTGCTTATCGTTAACTCAATGTACACTGATAAAAAGGTGCAGTGACTCCGGCAGGAGCTGGTAATTTTGGGATGGGGGACCAACAGGTTATGCTGTAATCCTACCCCAGGTACCCACAAAGTGAGTGTTAATTCTGCAGATGCGTAAATGCCATGAGTTGCACTCGCGGTGGATCCTTCCTTTGTCCCTCGTGCAGGCGTCGTCCTGGGGGAGGGGTCAAAGGGGGTTGTCCCCCTCCCCTTTGAGAAAATTGAAATCTTGGGCAAATTACCATGCAGCAGGCTCGCATTCTAATTGGCAGACACATTTTTCTTTGGGGGCATTGATAGTGTCTCGGTGCAGATCTGCATGCAATTTTGCCATAAAAAAATTCTAATGCAAAATTTCGGCGTGCTTCCCGCGCGTCGTCATGTTTTACGCTCTATGTCTTATGACGAGTATTAGGCAATAATACCGTCGAATACTATTCTGGCAAAACCATTTTTTTTTTCAAAATAAGAATTACCTCTCCAACCTCTCAACTGCTCAAGGGACCGCACGTCAAGAGCGGATCATGCAATCTAACATCATGGGTAGCCTGTAGAAACATGGTTGTTGAAACATGTGTAAGACTGGAAGACTGTATTTGTCGTTATACATTTTTCAAAGCATTTTCTTGGCGAGTTCCTCGCGTACCCATCATTGTTAAATGTTGAATGTTAATATAATTAGGCTTACATACTTCTTAGTCTAGGTTCCTTTAGTTATTATTACCACCCCCACCCTACTCCCTCTACATGCATTGCACGCTGACCGTCTAACTCTTATTGCTGATGTAAGTTTAGGAGAGAAGGGTGCCACAGATCGAACAAAGAAATCAGTTAATGTACTCACCAAAATCAAATCTAAGGTCCTCTAAAAAGTCACTCTGGCTAAGGCAATAATCCTGTCCGGGTCGAGATTCCAAGATAATAATAACAAATGCGTTTAGTTACAAATATAAATTCCAAGGGAAGCAAACTTTCTAACTTTCCTGTCGCGTACCACGTGGCATTGACAAAGGACAAATTGAAAGATGTCCTCCTTGAAACGAAGTATACAAGCAGTCGTTAAGCGATATCTTAATATTTACTAACAATGGTAAAAGATGCGCAGGCACATTAGGGATGACGAATAATTAAAAATCGGTCTAAATTCAAGAAAACTATTTCAATCTCCAAAGGGACGAAGGCTCGTGACTAGTTGTCGAGGAGTAAAGAGCAAGTTTGTTATTAATCCCTTTTTTTCATCAGAACAGGGAGTGGTCAAATAACTCCCTGATACGAGAACATGGAGAAGTAAGAATTCTCGGATGTTAAAGAATTAGTCATTTGCCGAGAACAAAGGGTTCCGTTGAAAACTTGGCCCCTCTACTTTTCCAAGAATTTCGCCAGGAAAGAGGGCGGGCTTCTCTAAGTGCGCGTTCTGGGAGCAGTCATGCTCCCCCCAATATTGAGAACAAATCGCCGCTCTTGCCTCCCCCAACATTTTTTTTTGTCAACGATGGAAATGTTTGCCAACATTTTAAAGTATGAAACAAAGTTCCCTCTAGAAAATTGGTTGAAGGGACAGAATTCTTGTCATATTTGAGCAAAAAAGAAATTGCTGATATTAAGTATGAATATCAGACGGCTTTCCAAGGCTGAACGGCCTTGGGAAATGATTTCTCGGGCACTTCGGGCGTTAACGTTTGATGATTGATTACCAAGGCATTTGCCAAAATATACGATACGTAAGAGCGCCGAACAAGGGGACGGGGAATGATGTTTTCATCACTTGGTTGGTAAAGGGATAATTCAGTTCATCCACAAATAGTTGGTTAAGCTCCATGACCGTAATATTTACACATATTTATGAGTAAAATACATTTAGTTGAGTCGAGAAATACTTTACTCCTCCCTTCAATATTTTACCAACGTCTGTAGTATTTGGCTCAATTGATCGTGAACAACTGCCTGATGATTGCTACTTTCCAAGACCATTCGTAAACCCAAACAAGCCAATATTTTAATCAAATACCGGCCTTTGCTTAACCCAAATATACAGGACAAAGGCGTACACCATGGAGATCCGGACATGGTCTCCAAATAATTTGGTTGGAGACGGAGTACCTTCAAATTCAAGAACCGTATAACATTTTCTGATATTAATGTGAATTTAAGACTTTTCGATGACTCTCAACAGTCTTAGAAGGCGATTTCCCAGTGCGCTTCGCGCGCACTCTTATACATAGGCTATTACCAAGACATTCGTATACACACATATAGCCGGATATACACAAGGCGGTGGCGATCATAGGAAGAAAACTCCCAGGTAATAAGGTTGAGAGGGAGGGAATACTTTTGTCTACCGATATTTTGTCAATGACTTTAACATTTGGTTCAAATGATGATGAAAATCCATTTTCCCGGGAACTTCTCCCGCATCTAGACTATTACTACTTATGTACACCTGATATTTACTATGACATAGGTAGACACACACTATCAAAATAGTATATACATGCAAATACATTACAGGTCATTTAACTCCATATACTAAATTCAGCCCATGCACTAGGCATGAGGATTATCACTTCCTGCAACGTGGGAAGAGTGTTCAACAATTCTTGATAGGCTACGCTATGATCCGAGTGACGCTCTCTGTTTGGGTAGTGTCGGTAAATAACAATTTTTGCAGTAGGATAAAAGTTGCTTAAAGGGACTTATTGAGTTGATTCATGAATTTTTGTCACATCTGTTGAGTTTTACTCACATCTTGACGGTAAAAGGTCAAGCTAAGTAATTCTGCACATCTCGCACACAACTAAAATGGTGATGATAGGGTGATAAACCATTGAAATCATCTATTAACAATTTGTGACCAGACACTACTTTATAATTATTTATCATATACAACCAATCTTCAAAGACAACTAATGAGTGAAGCTTACGAATTTGATTGCCAGACTAGCAACTCCTCTTACGAACAGCTGATATGATCAGAGCTTTAGCTATATAT
>WURT03079234.1:0-13127 GCA_009936505.3 Holothuria glaberrima | reverse complement strand
TAGGGCACACCTTCTCACTATGATGCATCCATATACCAAGTTTAAGTTCAGTCCATCTTTCCCTTGTTGAGTTACAGTGTATGGAACCAAGTGTCACAGACACACACACGCCAACCTGACTACATAGGTTCCTTTGCTAAAGCAAGGAACCAACAAATGAAGTCCCACTGTAAGTGTTCCTGTGTATTTAATATATAGGTAATTACATGGGTATGAATAGTTCTCCAACTTTTGCCACACAATATTCCCAGTCTGCTAGAAGTGTAATTGCAAAGAAAATTTAAATCAAGCTCCACTTCCGTTTGCAACATCAAACAGTGATGAGATATCTTACTTGAGTCTTCATTTAGAATGGGGATTCCAAAATGGAACCAAGCAGTTGTTGACTGGTGTTAGACAAAAATCATTATTCAAGTTAAGTGGAAAAAAAAAGCAGTGTGAAAGACAACTTCCATCTTTTGTGTTATTGTGCATGCCTCCTGTCAAGTCTGTCCGAGTGTAAATCACACTGGAATCAATCATAAATTCAGGCTGATTAGCAGAATATTTCTGAGCAACTGAAAAAGTCACCTTCACTTGAGGTAGCCTTTAAACACATGAAGACAGTAGGCCCTATCAAATTTGGACACAACATACAGACTGACCTTGACAACATATTGTGCAATACAGGCTTGGGGCCATTACATCTGAATGTAATTGACTACGATTACTTCAGATTTTACGATTACGATTACAACTGAAAATGAAAGTAAACCATAACGATTATGATTACGTGGCAGTGTTATAATGATTGCAATCATGATTGAAATTTTGTTTTCTTACATTTTCTTTTGCAGATCTCAGTTGAGACGAGCATCCACAAAAGCAGGAAACTTAACTATAGTCACTCCAACAGAAGTAACAAGCAATGAAAAAATGTTTAAAAAACTTCAACTTCTTTTACACTTCTTTTATAAATTTAACTTCAATGTAATCATAAATTTAACATAATTAGAATGACTTTGCCACAGTAAGCGATAATGATTAAGATTACTTTGCAACTTTCACTAAAGTAATCGATTGTAATTGATTATGATATACTGATTACGATTACCCCAAGCCTGTATTGCCCACATGGAAGTAAGTCATGAAATAAACTTTCAGAAAATGACAAGACAAACTGATACAACATATCACAGAACTGTCTTATGTTCTCGAAAATTTCAAACAACTCACTTATGAAAAGAAGCTGATAGTTCCGAGACAAAAATAGAAGATGATTGAGGCAAACTCAGAACAGAAATGACAACTCACTTCTCAAATATAGAACATGGCAGTAATTGATTGCATCCAGGCATTTATAAAAATTCATGTGGAAATGTCTGGAGCACTGTGAGGTTCCAAAGGAAGTCGCTATTTGCTAAAGGCAGTAAACTCACTTCCGAAATTTCAATCAAATACTTAAGCTGCACCTCATTTCAAAGATGTTGACAAATTATTTAGGTGACTGGTGCTACTTTACACTTTTAACACAGTGATGGTGCTTTCGGATTATTTGTAGGAATCAGTCTGTTGGGGGATATCCCAATGTTCTTCTAAAGTTATGCAAATAAATTTGCTAAGCTGGCGACTGTCCAACCATGTGTAACCAGTTTTGTCACTGAATAAATAATCCTCTGGAATAGCCCCAGAAATTACAAACTAATTTGCTGTTTACTACTGGGTATTCCAGTTAATATGGTTATGGCAACTGTCAATTCTAAATGTAGGGATACTTTTCTAGCTGTATGCTGGTTGCTTTGACAAATTACAAGCAGAAATGGAAAGCATTTGACTTTCTGCCAGTAGAAATTTTACATAATTCACAAAATTACAATCCTTGCAAAGGTAAGTCCCAAATGAAAACTGAGTACAGCCAGTAAATTTCATTACCAAGGCACAAATTGAAATTGCTTAAGCTTGCAACAACTGCTAGTAAAAATATTACTACTGCTGTCCTTATTTAATCATTTACTATACTGCATAAGGCTTATCATTACTTTCACTTCAAACTTCCACAGAAATCATTATTTTCTGCTGGTAACAGTGCTGAGACATTGGTTTTCTCGAAGCAAACTAAAAATGAAAGGGGTTACAATCTTTTTTCCACTCTTTTTTTTAGAGTCTTGTGAACAATTTTACAACCAAACATAAGTAAAAGTGTTGAAAATATCCTGCAATAAAAAGTACTTTCTTGAATTTTCAATCAAGATTTGGTCATTTTAGTTTCCTTATGAAATGCCGAGTGATATTGTTACACAGCAGCTTTGAGAAAAACCAATTTCCTGTTCAGCATTCCCAGGCCATTTTACTTGAGTTTCCAGTCTTTTAAAAAAAATTCTAAAAGCTGGCTTTAAGCTCCAAAGTAGAACCCAGAATTCAGGGATATTACAGGCCTGGAACAATGTAAATCCAAATATAATTATTCTACATTAATGGCTGCTGTCTGAGTATTTTTGTCTATTTTTCACATACTTTTTGACATGGTGATGATACTTAAATTTAAAATGCCATTAAAGGGCAAGTGTCTGATCCATCATCTGTAACATAATCGGCATCTGGCCGATTATTGCACAATCCACAAATAACAGCATCGGTAGAATTCTGTCATTCAACAGCATACCACCACTGATTATTTGGAAACTGGAAATGGGCCTAATTTACACTTCAAAGCTTCTGCAAAAAGCTATAATTTGCAAAAAACACATTCCTTTAAGTTCCTGCTAAAAATACTAGCACTGATACTCACAGAACTTGCAAAATTCAAACCTCTCCAGATGATAACCATCATTGGTACTTGTTTCCACACACACACACACACACACAGAGGGCACATGGTATTACCTACAAGGTATGCATGTAATGTGCATCTGCATACAAATTGCACTCAGAAAGACAATGGCTTTGAGCTGGGGTTTTTTTTTAAGTGTCAGAGTGAAACATATCATCTGTACATGTTTGGTGTATGTTGCGACTCAAAATTTGGCAACTTAAGGCACATAATTCTACATAAATTATGTCACTCCCCACATCCTTTATGTTACGTTTTAATAAGCTATGACAGATACATAGGCACACAGAACTGCCTTACAGAGGAAACCAAAATACAAGCAAAGGACACTTAATTCAACCCCTCCAAATACTGTATTATGAAGACAAGAAGTCACAAAGACAACGGATGAGAGTTCAAAGTTTTAAATAAGGACAGATGCTCAAATTCAACTTGCACTACTCAACTACACTCCAAATTATGAAAGAACAGAAGAAAACTCTTTGTACTGTATTTCAAATCCCTGCCTATGATATCATCCACTTTGTCTGAGGAAGTTTCTCTTAAGTTTCTCTACGAAAGCACCCTGAGTACAGAGTGAAATACATACTGCAGTGCTAGAACATTTCCTTGTATGTAGCACTTTGGTCATGAAGACTCCTGTGCTGCTAACTGATGAAAAAAGGGAAGTGGGCCCATGTAAAATTCATGCAGGAATGGCAACACAGTTTTTCCATTATGGAAAATTTTGGGGAATTAGTTTTTTGTTGCTGTTGGAGAACCTTTAAAATTTAGACCCAAGTTTTGGGCAAGGCTACCCCTATGGAAACTTACATGCATGTCCAGAGTCACAGCCGAATGACACTTTTTTTTCACCCTACCTCACTTTGGTGCCAACCAAGTAAAAGAATAAGCTGGTGATATGCCCTCTGACAGGCTGTTGTGGTGATTAAACTGGAAGTTTGCATGGGACACAAACTCACTCAAGTGCTGCCAAAATATTTTAAGATACCACATGTGGTTCAGGGTGTCATGTTTGGCCAAGGCAATCCTATCGCTGCCTAATGCTCACTTGTTGTATTGACAATGCACGGCACTTTAATCGTTATCATTGCAAAACTGTTGTTTTTGACATGTAGTAAACCCCATTTACACCGGCCATTATGTATTTGTTGCAACATCCCACTGGTTTTTCTTCATGTAGTAAAACATAAGTAGCCCTTATTACATCGGGCCCAATTTCATAAAGGGTTAAGATCGATCTAACGTTTGATTTCAATAGGACAATTGCATGGCAGATGAAATTTAGAATAGATTGTGATTCTTTATAGTACAGGGCCCTAGACAGGTTCACTCCCATCTTGTCAACAGGCCTCAACGTTGCATAGAGATGAGCACATCTAACATTAGGAGTCAGGACTGAATGGAACTATGACGCCTTCGATGACTACATATATGCCATGGAGGGATTTCATCTGATGTCACATGAGTGGGATTCCCAAGTACTGAAGTGGGAACAGATGTGCAGTAGGCGTATTTACTGCATAAGCGCATGGCATAACCATTGATACTCTTGTGACACAATGGACGCTTGCTCACAAGCCAAAAGAACACGTGACCTTGCCCTTCAAAATCAAAGAGATGCCCGATCACATGACGGCAGTGAAATCCTTCTATGGGAGCACATGGAGCAGCTACAGTTGGGGTATTAAACCTGCAACATAACTTTCCCCAGCTTGTTTACCTCATTGTGAGCTAGATTCAAATATGTCAATTCTGGGAAGGGAGGGGGTAAACTCTCAGGATCCCCATCTTCTGACAACGTGTCTGCTGCTAAACTGAAATCCTTCTGGAGCGATTCCTCGATGTCATTCAGCTGAGACTGGCTATTTGATGTAATTTCTTTATCTGGTGATAAAAATATATAAACAAAATTATGTTTCAGAAAGCAAGAGGTAAAGGACATATAACCCACCCCTCTCTTCTGGTGTAGTTTCTCCTGACCCTTCCCCTCTACCCCTGGGGACATATAACCCACCCCTCTCTTCTGGTGTAGTTTCTCCTGACCCTTCCCCTCTATCCCTGGGGACATATAACCCACCCCTCTCTTCTGGTGTAGTTTCTCCTGACCCTTCCCCTCTACCCCCGACAGCTTACCCACTTGATGAAAGATGAAGCTTGATAAGTCCCATCCTGAGATTCCTTGCTCTTCCTCTCTCTCTACACCGCCTCTTTATCTTTATCCTCTTTAACTTAATCTTCAAAGGGAGATATTACTTGAAACTAGATTCACAAAATTTGACATCACTTTACTCATTTTTGAAAATCATGCAATTAAATTGGCATTTTTACTTAATGAACCTAACAAATCATTTTCCATTTACATTACAAATAGATGACTTGCAAACACGAAAAGAGTTAGGATATAAAATCAAGAAGTAAGTAGAGTGAAAAAACACACTTTTCTGGTCTAAAGCTAAATTATACCATGATGGGAAGTGTGAAATTGACCATAACTGTTTGAGAAAAAGTTGAATGGAGGTGCAAGTTCAAAATTCCCCAAATCCTACCAGTTTTGTGATTCTATGAGCCCTATTTACTTCACCTATTACTACTATTGGACAGTACATATACTGTGAAATGAGAATTATCACTGGCAATGAAATCCTACCTAGATGGCACTCTATCAATATCCTGCCTAGTCTACTATACCTCCCCCTTTTGTTGCCAGTAATCATTCTGCAGTATATGGACTGTCCAATAATAGTAATAGAGTAGGCAAGTAGGAGGGAAAGAGATGCTACTCCCCTTCCCTTCCCCATGTATCCTCTTCAACACAAGTTAAAGCCTACTACATGTTTAGTCTTCTATCACCATGCAGCCTACATTTCACAAGTCAATGAATAAACAGACAGTGAACTAGTGAATCCACACACTTTCATACCATTATTTAAAGGTCAAAAGGTTTCTCAAAGCTTTTCACCAACCCTCTTCACACAGCAGTCATAAACTTCACAGCAACTTTAAGGTGTTCTAATTTTAACATCTCCAGATTTATAAATACCACTTTGCCCGAGATATAAATAAAGCAAATATAGAGTTCACCGCTGCAGTATTTTATCTCTTCCACACCAGACAGCATTCCACTATCACACATCATAAAATGGAATTGAAGACAACCCTAAGGCAAGGCAAGCCAGAGTAACTGTCTGCTGCCCTCATTCCTGTAAAAGAACTCTATAGGACTCCCGGTGAGGACAGCATGACATAGAGCAACTTGATTTTACAAAACACTTCCAATTTTCTGCTTTGATAGATAAACTGCAATTACCCACAACTCTGTCATTCTATTCAGTCTATTCTTCTGATTAAGCACCCTCGTCTTACAAGCACACTCCCCAAAACTCGTCTGGTTTGGGAGTCTATACGATACTAACCTCCTATTTACATATGTATACCATGATTGCCTGCACTAACCGTCTAGCAAACCAATAACTCTGCAGGAATACCTGTGACCTAAGACCTAACTCTTGCTTCTCTATTTTGCCATTTTGAGGAGCGAAATAGACTTTAAATTTCAAGGCATTGTTCTGGCATATCATTTGTTAGCACTGGAGTATGTCATTTTAATCCTTTGTAAATATGTCTGGATATGTATCATTTTCTCTAACAAATTGCAACTAGCAAACTCCTAAACATGGCTTTATTTACTACTGGCTATGAGCCAAATGAGAATGTAAAAACCAGTTATTGAAAAAGCATATTCAACCCTTTTAAAGGTCATAAGCAGTTGCCCCAAACTTATTTTGAAACAATAGCTAAATGTCACAAATTTCATCTTATTTCTCTTCCAAGTATCTTTTATGATATTTTAGGACATAAATATTGCATATTCATGGTAAACCAAGCAGTTGCTCCTCATAAATTTTACAACCAAGTGAGAAAAATGCTGTCACATTATTCTCAAGAGCCATTCAGGAAATAGGATTTTCTACTATACAATTCTTTATTGGGGTGACTGCATTTTCCCTTTAAAGAATGTCACTGCAACGGTTCAAGGAAATAACTTGAAGGTTAAAGGTATTAATAATTACAACAGAAAGTTACTCATTACTTGCAGTTGAGAAAAAACTTCTAAATTGAAGTTTCAACCATGACTTGCACTTTAATGAATTTACAAAATAACCAACTGATACTGACAAGAAAAAGTAGCTATTTGCATCCACTAGGTTAAAGGGGACTAACTTCAGAACAAACAAGGGAGTTGCTAGTAACTCTCTACCCAAACAAATTTAGGAATAGTCCTAGAGTTTTAAATACAATTGAAAACTGCACTCTGATTGACATCCATTCAAATGATGCAGTTTCACTCTGGCTGGTCAACAATGACTTCTGTAGTGAGTTGTGTTCACTGTTAGGCTCACACACACTGTTTGACAATATTGCCTTGAGCAATTTAAACTCGGGAGCAAGGTTACTATGGCCCTATCTTAGGGGTGTACTTAACAGGGGGTGCAGTTTGAACTGGAGGTGGAGCTAGAAACTAATTTGGTAGGGACAATTGTTACTGTCTGAGGTTAGATTAGAGAGCCTTAAACAACTCAAGGTCAGGAAGCTACATAGGCTCATCTATTAATAGGACCCTACACCAAATTGATAGTGGATGAACACTTTGAAGATTTGCCTTCTTTTTTCAAGAAATGTTAAGGGGCAACTTGGCAGATATTTCATAATCACTCCCAATTCCTGGGATGCCATTTTACATCCCTACACCAACAAAGTGGGTGCATTCTCAGTCTTCAGTTAGGACACCATTTAAAAACATTTATGACCTTGCTATGACCTCCAAATATGAAGCCTTCTCAGCGGCTTTCTTCAACTACAGACATATGAGGCTACAACCTCAAGGCTGCCTGTGAAAGTCCACGAGTCCTTTCAAAGGGCTCTAAATATGTTTCCTTCCAGCTATTGCCTTGTGGTATAACCCTGCTTTGTAGTGGTGAACTATGTGTATGTAGTGAGGCAGGCGTGCTGTACCAGAGAGGCATTGGAACAGTTACACTGACCACATTTGCTGTGCATGGTAGAAATACTTCTCCGAGCAATGAATATTTAATAGCATGAATAGCCCCAATCACCTTAGGGCTATGTAAGTGAAATTTCCATCAGTTTTTTTTGACACAAATGAAAGATTTGGGGCTTGTTCTAACCCTTGAAGTCATTTTTTCATAGCCATTTGCTGAAAAGAAAATAACTTTGTCCGCTCCGCACGCTGCTTATTTTTTTTTAAGCTATATGGTCATCTTTTATTATCGAATTTCCTTAGGTGCAGCAAAGAAGATTGAAAGATGTCATTAATGCTTAAGTACCACGTTAACAGACTAGAAGCTTACTCTTGTTGGATAAACTGTCTGGGGTGCCAGACCTGCTTCTCCCAGATTTGGGCCTGCGTTTCCGGGGAGTTGAGTTCGTGGAATTATGTTCAGTCTCTACAGCTACAAGTCTCCCGCTAACAGCTTTGAGGTGTGGGACTGCTTGGATAATGTTCTTTTCTAGATTCAGTTCTTTGAGCCTAAAACAAAACAAAGAATGCAATGTTAATAATTTTCTCAAGAAGAAAGAGCAAGAAAGTGTAGAGGTTGGTGACATAAATGTCAATATTAACTTCCAACCATCGTACTAATAACAAATGGGAAATAAAAAATCAAATTGATCATAAAGGAAATAATAGCATTTCATATTCGTTCCAGTAGTCCTGGCATTAAAAGCAACTCCAGACTGTAACCTATATAAGTACTAAGTTGTGTCGACCGGCTCATTCATATTGTGAATTTATGCTGTTAAAGATTCGCCCATCTGACAAGTATTAATCTGACAAGTATTGTACCTACACCTATGAGCTTTTTCACAATTATGATTGCCACAATTTTGAAGGCCAAGAAGGTGACGTTCAAGTTGTCCAAGATACAAAACCACACTTTAAGCTGATCTGAAAGTGACAAACTGAATATCTTCTAAAATAAACACAGTTTCTTGGCATGTGTTGTAGGTATGGCAGTGTGTTTGCTTATCCCCAGTTTTTCAAGATTTGCACATGGGCAGTCAAAATTTTGAAAAATGTTATCGGCTGCACTTGTAATACTGACATCCTCAAACTTTTGTAGACATACTAGACTGATCTGCGTACAGGTAATTAACTTTTTAAAATTAATTCAGCTGTGGGTTAAAAAGTATTTAAGGTCAGCAAACCACTTGGGTTCATCACAGAACCTCAGGGAATGGCCACTGAAGAGATTTGCATTCTCTTTTCGACAAGTACTCACACGGCAACAGGGCAGGGGTGTGCTGTGTACTAAGCAGCCCATATCCTGCTTACAGGACCATGCATAACTTCCCCATCCTATGTATGAGAGTTTATCCCAGTCCAAAGTAACTTTCCAAAAGGGATGGTAAAGGTGGAGATTGAACCTTGCCGTGTGCCTCTGCTCAAAAGCTGGACTAAGACCTAAAGGGACTCCCTGAATCTGACAACTTCCTAAAAGGGATAAAACACAAACCCTATACTGAATCACTAATTTGAAATCAAGTCAGTATATTTAAGTATGTACACCTTCTGCTGTAATACCAACAAAGAGCAAGCTCATGAATATTCAACAAAATGGATAAGAGTGAGTCCGAATACCATAGTCAGACTTCACATGGCAAAGTCAATTTGGTTTCAGTGTGTTTCCCTCCCTTGTAATTCACTCTGTGATAAGTCCCTTTAACTTACTGTGTACAAGTACAACGATGGTTAAGAACATTAAAAATTAAGCTCCGTCTTTAGCTCCACCCTACTTTATGTATGTGTGTGTATTCATATATCAGAACTAATCAATATCTGAGGATAAATCTCGATCATGGCCGTGGTGTATTTGAGTGAACTATGTCATTGTTAACAGGTGTTAGAATATATTGTACATAAGACAATGATAAGCCTTCATATTAACTCACACCTGCTCCAAATGTTAGCTCAAGATACTGAACAAAAGCAACCGTTTTATATCCAATATGGAATTGTAGAATACAACCCTCTCATCCGCCGGAAGAATATCTAGTTCTCTTGTTCTAAAAATACTTCTGCCAAGTTTACACAAGTATTCTATAGCAGCCATAGTGGAGTGTGACACACAGTCAGCATCCAGCAAGATACATTCCTGATTAAAATTAAAATTTTATTTACTTTAAACCAACTAGGTTATAGTTTGGTATGAAATGCTGACAATCCTGCTTTCAGCATTGCCTCCTGGGCATACAAAATGAACTATTTCTATTTAATATGTACCAATTAACCTGCTAATATACAAGATGACTTTGAAACTATGACGCCTTCTTGAACCAGGCATAATTGCAAGTTCAATCATACTTTGTAGGTTTTTTTTAATATATGTCTCTTATTCATGAAACCACAAAAAAGAAAAAAGAAAAAAAAACTGCCTGAGTCCTGTAACATAATGATGTAGCTTTTTATTTATAACCATTCAATATAATCTGAGTCACGAGAGAAAGTTCTTTGGTAATCCCAATGTGGTATTCATAAACTTTATCATAAGCTGCAGTTAAGCAATTGCCTAGGGCTAGCTGGCCAGTATTAATTTTTTTTTTTTTTATCATTTTGCATTATCAACTGTATGCAGTTAGTGCTTTTACATACAATTTACTATACAGTCAGACTGAGAAATTACACTGCAAGTTTGACAACTTCATTTAGCTAGGCTTTCACCAGAGATAGCTCCTACCATGCACATGTCTTGAACCACTACTTTAATATGTGATATACTGATACACCACACATGAGAAGTACCATACCACCTGCCTTTAAATATTGCATTGAAAAAATTTGGAGCACGACCTCAGATGACCTTTGACCTCCACCAAAAACAGTAGCATTTTACTACTCTTGCTCGGTAACGCATCTACATACTACATATGGAAAGTATCAATGCTTCTAATCTTGAGATACCATGTTTAATAACAAAGTTCTCACAGCTTGACAGCTGGTGACATCAGTTGGCCTTGACCTCCACAGAAAACAGTACTTGTTCATCTAAATATGAGACATCTATGGCCATGTTCCCACTTGATCTCCCCCCCCCCTCACCCGATGCTGATTCCCCCAAGCTCAGTCAACTGGAAAATGTTGCGGCTAACAGCAAGAGCATTTTCATTTCATACCCTGCGCAAGATCTGATCACCTTCTCTAGTTCAGGCTATAGGAAGTTGGGTCATTGAAATTATGTCTGCAGGTCATAGGTCATGTTAGTTCATAAAAGTTTGTGTGGGGCAGGATATGAGATAAAGAACTGCGCTACGGAAGTATGTCATTTGCTTTGATCTCGGGTCACCTTGATCCCCCGTTGTGTTTTAACTTGTTTTTTGATCATCTGCACCGGTCTGATCCTCCACAAAGAAGCAATCAAGCTCTCGAGATCTGATCCTGGTAACGAGAGCATTCCCACTTGCAAATTGATGCCCTGCTCAGGGTCAGATCCAGATCTGATTACCTGCTCGTACTCTAGTGGGAACACACTCCTCGTACCAAATATGTCAGAGATTCCCTTTCAGAAGTATGAGTTAAAATTAATGCTGTGTCACAAACATACACACATATACTGTATATACACACATACTGTACACACGTATGTCCCACTTAGAATAGGTGTCGCTTATAATCAAAACCAATAAAAAATTGTGGAAGACTTGGTTCTAACATCTTTCCTTGATTGTCACATCAATTAAAATCAACAAAATTAGCCCTTTGTGATAGAAATGATGGCTTATTGCTAGAAAGACAACTTCTTACTTTTTGATTTTCCTTAAACTCTCAGGAATATACAATCACATAAACAAATGCTTTCATCATCAGAAAAATACTTTAATACATCTGTGGCTAAAATAACACCGAAATGCAGCGGTTATTTGATGCAATAAGTCACCTGGTTGTATTGATAAATATTTGACCATTCTACAGTTACAAATCTACCTTTGCATATCAAGACTCTGTGCTCAGAGACAAGCAAGCCACGGGCGGTTCATCTAATGTGAAATTTCCGGTCGGTTCGTCATTGTGCATTTTCATGTGATTGTATATGGTGAGTCATAACGAGCTACTTGTCTTGTACTTGCCTTGAAGTACAGAAGCTGTTACGTAGTAAGTGACTGGCTCCTGTTTTAATACTATGGAATGTTACCTTGATGAGTCAGGTATCACCAAAGGTGCAATAAGCCAGGGCAAGGGTATACGCTTCGTTTCCAACCAACCTGGCAGAAGGGTAAGCCATGGGAATTTAAAATCCCTTCAACAGAAGTGATAACTAGTTAAATGCATTGTTGGGAATGTTGGCCATAGGGAAACATTTACGGATAAAAACACTTTTGATTCAAAATCTGGCCATTGGTGGGGGGTGGGGGGAAGGGAGAAAATCAGGTATTCGGTAATCTAGGTCAGGTTTCTGTGTGGAAAGCAATAGCACCATTAAACCCCTTCTCTTCTCTGCCTATGTGGTTATACCCCTCCCCTCTTCTTCCCCTCCTTGGAATATTTCCCCTCCTTTGAATATTACTATTCCATGAAGGAGTGCTTAACATTAAATTCACCTTCGAGCATAAACCAGAAACCATTCTGGATAATTTAGCTGAACAGCACAGCGGACAAAATACATGCAGCTGAACAAATCTTTATCTTATTATGATCCTTTGTAACCTTTGACCCCCAACCTATATACATCAGGTGTAATTACAGTAGTACTACTCCCTATTCAACCTCTTGATGAAAGCAGGGAATTAAGGCAGAATCTTTGCAAAAAAAGAGTGATATTGACAAGTCTGAAGAATAAATCATCTTTTCCTGGAATTGAACTTTCCCTCCTAGCAGCATTCCTGGGGAGCCAACACAAAGCTGTGACGAGCGTTCTTCCATTACACAGACAAGTACTGAAAGTGAAAGTAACTACATAATACAGGGGGAAACATATCTATGAACAATTTATGAATATTTCACACCTTGTATGGTAAGAATCCAATGTGCAGTTCTACTTGAGACTAGGCGTATCGTACAAATGGAGGCCAGAGTGAAACCTTTGTTAATTTTTTAGCCACTCAATATTTGATACATTCCTCCAAAAATTAAAATGAAAAGATTGTCATTTAAGTTTTTATAATTTCAAGGTTTGTATTTTTTACAACTGTCATGTGGTGTCATAAAACAGGGTGCTCATAGGGGAAAGGGAGGGGATATGCAAAGGCAGTTACTGATTACTACTCTAAAGGTGTGTTCACACCAGAACCGAAATCTGCGTTT
>WURT03079223.1:0-13127 GCA_009936505.3 Holothuria glaberrima | reverse complement strand
TGGTGTCACAATGCTTGGAAAAATGTGTTCTAAATATTGTACCTGCTTAGAAAGCTGTACAAGTGTTCCTCTTTAAAGTATTTATCAGAAAAGTTTACGACTGGTGTTTTTTATGATTAAGTTACCGTTTTACATATTACTTGTGATTTGCAGTTCACAATTCGTCATGTTACTAATTCTCAATGGATTAATCAGAAAAACTTTCGCCTGGTGTTTTCTTACCTTTGAGTTTACCGTTTTACTTAATGTCTCATTTGCAGTTCACAATCCGTCATGTATAGTTTTGCATCAAATGCAAATTATGTTTTCAAATTTTTCTCAATTTCAACATTTCATCCTTCACAATTCGAGAGGTCAAAAAACCCTATTAATGTTTTCTTTTTGCTTTAGTATAGCATGCAGAGTGTAATCCTTCTCTCCATCGGGGCTATCTTTTTAAGGTCGTTTATGATGCCATATTCCCTTGTTCAAAAGGAGAGAGCAAATTCCTCCTTCATTAGATAAGTTTGAAGAAAAACATACCAAATCGATGCTTCCTGGTTTCTTTCTCCACAGAGTGACGTAGCTCTCTGACTTCTTTCTCCACAGAGTGACGTAACTTGTTAACTGGTCCTAGACCAAGATTAGATTCGTTGCTAAAGTTACCATTGGTGCCACCGTTAATTCGGATCTAAATGAAGATGCGAAGAAGAGAAGACATTCCCTCATAGTAATCATTCTGGTGGGGGAAATCATCTCATTCTATTCACCTTATGTTATAAAACGACAGAGAAAACCTACGAGATTGTCCTCTGTTTACCAATGTGGTCAGAGCATTACAAGATATCCTACTGACATCCCGCGCAAGGACAACATCATTTTCCGTCCCACAGGGCAGTCTATATTCGTAATTTTGCAATTTTAAATAAGGTTGAGAAAGGTGGAGAACTTTGCTCGTAAATACTACCCTACAAAAATGTTAATTACTGCTCCTGTGTGAGAACAGGGGGATGCATCACACTGCAAGCTTTGCTCAACAAGTAGGTAAGTCGCCACACATGCAGATGGGTTTACCTGGATTAGATTCGCACAACATTGGTTTACTAAGCTTTAAGTTAGCCACCACCCTTTCACCAACAAACAAGTGTTTCTTCCCTACTGTCTATTTCAGCTGAGCGAAACGCATTGAGCAATTGCTCTCTTGGTACTACGTTGCTTTGTACACGTGTATGAAAAGTTCAGCCGGCTATACCTGGAGAAGGTGAAACCCTGAAAATGAGCCTAAGGAGCAACGAAACTTCAAAGTACAAATTTTAAATTACTACCTAACTGATGCAAAAAGATGATATTATTAATTGAGTTTGAATACCATTAGAAAATGAGTCTGCATCTCTAAAGAAATGGCCTTTACAAAGGTGCCCTTTACAAAGGGAAATAAACTTACTTAGAGAAATGAGAAGAAAACATAATAACAAACCTGTACACCACTGTCATTGTAGAAAGGCTGCTCTGTGCTTATATCTGTGAATGTCAGGAATTTAAAGAAACAATGTTAGCAAGAGGCGTTATAAATTGATAAGACTTTTTCTTGGCAAGATAACTTTAGCAAAACTTTCCATTAAACAATCATACAACGACGCCGGATATAGATGAGTTATTAAAATGTTGCTTGTGATATTTTGTTTTTTTTGTTGTTTGTACTTTTTAAAGCTTTAATTAATTTAGTTTTCCGGTCGTCTTTCTCCTCTTGGTATGAAGGAGAAAAGAGACCAACGGCTGTTATCATAGGCTGACGAAGAACTGCATGGTACTTCCATTAGCTAACAAATATCCTCCTGTATTAAAGGCATTGTCTGGTGGGTTTTAAAAGGGGTCTTATATGGAAGAGAAAAAATGTCAGTACATTTTGTCCAACCTCTGTACCAGAACTCCATTCTTAACTCTACACAGACATACAGACCTATCCTTTTTGAGACTGGTACTTTTGTCAAGAAATCTCTACAGATTTACTCAAGGTCCAAGAGTTAATATCAAGTGGGCAAATTGCCTCAGATTCCTTTTTTATTCTTTATAATTGAATAACTTGCTTTACCTTAAAATTTCAAACTATTGGAATGCCTAGATATTTTCCCGAGTAGATATAGTATTCAACAGTCCCATTTATATGGTACAGCAAATAAAGTTATGAAATATCCCATATAGTGGTATCTACTTTTGGTACATTATAGAAAAATAAAAGCTATGTCTGATCAACTTGACGAGCTGAAATCACAAATTTCCTATAATGCATTGCAAAGGCTGAAAAGAGCATTTGTCCAAAAATAAGTACCTCCGAATGCAAGATGCCTTTGAGAAGAGTGCTTCTGCCCAGTTTAAAGAATTGTACTGCATTTTGAAATGCTAATATTTGCAAAAATCACTAGAACATACTGTGTAAGCACATATTTCGCAGATCCTAATGATTTTAAATGCAATTAACGCCCAAGAAACAGCGTTTTTCGTTCCCACCTTTGCCAAGAACATGCATGGCATGTACACATACACAGACGAATACATACATGCACGTGTACATTTACATATCCACACCCCTCACTCACAAACTTATCTATACGTGCAAATCTTCTTTCACAACCACGTTTATGTATACATCATTGTGGATGATTATACTTCCAACATCTATTTGGCTCCATTGACAGATAAAATAATCTATCTTTTTTTTCTTTCCAATATCAAGTAAGAAACTATAGCCGGGAGAGAACACATAGGGTAAACGTCCCGAAGTTTCGAAAATAACTCCGTTTGTTTGCAGAAATTACCGCCCCTCAAGAACCAAGAACGATTCAAGTGTAGCATCCCCACCCCCATTTTTCAAAACCTAAAGGAATTTTTTACTTGCCGTTTTGGCCTATCAGGATTGGATCCAGTTGGTCTAGGGTCATAACCACTTTCCTGAGATCTTTTGCCATAGACACTACACTTTAAAATATTCCAGTTTGATAAATGGCAATATTTGCCTCTTTGTCTCCTTTTAACCTTCTTTTAAGGAAATCCTCTCTGTTAAGTAAGACAGCTGATAAATAAGTTAATTCAACCCTAATATGAATATGATTTTATTTTCACCTAAAACTGCAGTTCTCTGCATCTGGATTCTACTCGGTGGACCGACTCCCTTCGAATGATTTCGCACAATCATCACACGAAACTCGTACTCAGTGTCTTCGGTTAAGTTTTCAAAGCGGTGAGACAAGTGCAGACCCACCCGCACTTCTTCCAAACGAGACCCTAATTTACGGATCTGAATCCTGTATTCCACAATTGGACCAGATCCGAGATCAATTGAGTCGTTCCAAGCGGGCCAGGAAGCAGTTATACTGGTAGGTGTAACGTCAGAAAACTGTAAAAGTTCAGTTCTGGTACGGGAGTAGGATGGAGGTTCTGTCAAAAGAAATATTTGTTTTTATCATGATTACCTAGAGATAAATTACAAGATCCGATTATCTGTCCATCAATAGGCTATTACTTGAGCCTCCTGTATCTGGGTGCTTTGTTTTTGTTAGCTGTCCTATCAAAGATAGGAACGACTCCTTCCATGCGTTGATCTTTCGGTACAAATGTATTATGTAGAAACTCGAGATAGTATCAGGGCCATTTAAATAGCTTCGAGATTACTGGCAAGGTATACTGAGTATTATGAGACGGCCTAGATAATGTTGTTGTGTATCGCAAGGAGGTGCCAATAGGTATAAATTTCTTGTGTGTGTGTGTGTGTAGTTTTTTTTTGTGGTAGGTAGTTTGAAGGCTCAGAGGTATACTAGGTACCAAGGTTAACGACAGGGTTAGCTTTAATTACCTTTTTAAAGAGAGCGTTTAATTCAAAATTTGAATAGCAGAAAAATTGCAAACATTTCTTCTTTGAGAAATGACAAACAAACCGTATTACAATAAATGCTACGTAGAAGGTAACAAAACACATAGGAAGAGACCATTTCTCTACATTGGGAATCCTCTGTGGGTGACGTATCGTAGGGATCATTTATTGGACAGTAGTATTGATACGCAATGAAAAGGGGGATTTTGCCATTGGCCCTTATGACAATTAACTAAGTCATTTATGACATGAAACCTGAAAGGAACTAAGCTTTATGGAGAGTAACTGAAAACTATGATAGACGACCTACCCTTTGATCGATTTCCACTTTGACTGTATCCTACTCTATATACGTCCTCCGTCCCTAAGGTCCCTTACAATCAGGGGCGTAACTAAAGGGGTGGGGTGGTTCACCCCCAACTCGCAAAAATGTGACTCTGGCGGGGCAAAAAAAAAATATATTTCGCAGGGCAAAACTGCGAAATAAGTAAAAAATATACAAAATAAATTAAATGATGACCAAAAATCTGAATATTTTTGAGAAATTGATAGTAAGTTTCCAACTAGAATAAAACAATAAAATAGAATACAATATGTAGGCTTATATCCCCAAAAATCTTCGCGCGCTTTGCAATATCACAGTTTATTTACCTTCTTTTTACGACATGAAGTCACAGGGAACTGACTGATTTAGCAGAGCAAAAATACCTTCACCCCCAATAGATCCTATTGAGTTACGTCCCTGCTCACAATTACCACCTGTTACTTATATTCGGCATTCCCGCCAAATTTCGGAAACGATAAAAGCCTAATTCCCACTGAAATGTTTATGAAGTCAATGAGCCCCTACTCTTGAGTTGAAGATTGCATTCAATAATTGGACCATATCCGAGATCATTTGCCTCTTCCCAAGCAGGCAAAGTAACAGTGTTGCCAGTCAGTCCGGAAGATTCTCCGTTTTGATAAAAACCAAAATTCTCAAGAATGGGAGAAAAACTTATGCAACACATTATATAGGCTTGCTAGCCTATCAAGGCAAGGTTTAATAAACTTCCTTTTACTCAAAAAACGGAGCTGTGATAACTGACCGATTAGGACGTGGCTTTCCCGTAGCTATACACCTACCGAATATACATTTATTTCCCATTACATTAGGGCGACAAATTTTGCAAGGGAGCTCCAAAACCAATTTACCAATGAAAATGTTCACAAAGAACGCATGGAATTGTAGGTAAAAAAGACAAAAAGGCGGCGCTCTTGACTTACTTTTCCCCCTGATCGGAGGAATGTATTATTCTCCCAACTGCTAGTGTGCGTTACGTCAGAGAACTGTAACAGATCAGTTCTTTTCTGAGAATAAGATGGTGTTTCTAAAAAAGAAATGTTTTTCTTTTTTTCTTTGGGGATGTGTGCTCATACTGTAATGCTTTTCGTGCTTAGCTAACTTCTGTGCATCTCTAGAATCCGAACTTCAAAATACACCAGGCTACCATTTACTCTCTTCTCTTTTCAATGTTTTTTTTTTTTGTAGCTAAATAACATGGTTTGACCTTTGATTTTACGATCGGATCCATGAAGAAAGACAAAGTGTTAATCTATTAAGACATTTATTAAACCCAAAATCAAGTCCTTGGATGCAAGAAGTATCTCTGATTTCATTCTGAGAGGCAATATAGCTTACAAATGAAAACAAAAATCAACGAAGACTTGTTTAAAGGTGTCTTATGTTTTAAATACCTTTAACTGGAGTTTTTTGTGTCTGTATCGTACTCGGCCGACCTTCTCCGGTACGGTGGTTCCTCACAACTACCACTCGAAAGTCGTATTCGGTATCTTCCTTCAAATTTTCAAAATGATGAGAAAGGCTGAGACCCATCGCAACTTTATCAAATTCAATCGCCTCCTTCTCCTTAATTAGAATCTTGTATTCTACAACTGGACCAAATCCCAAATCAGCTGCCTCGTCCCAAGCAGGCCAAGTGACATTGATGCTGGTGGGCGTTACATCAGAGAACACCAGAGGCTGCTCTTGTAAGTAAGATGGCGGGTCTGAAAAGTGCGAATAGTTTTATGTGCTGATTTTAGGGATCATATGCCTGTATGTGTTGATGGTAAGACAACAATGCTTTAATTGAAAGCAGAGTAAGATCTGCCAGTGCTCAAAACAATCGTCAATTTACTGCTCATCGAATATTGATAAACTCTGTAATACTGTGTTAATCTATTAAAACCTAGATTTAGATTCTTCCTTATCTCGAAGGTCAAATGGGCAATTACTAGACTGTGTTTGGGCGGAGACACACCTTACTTTTACCTGTCGGGAAATTGATAACCGAGCCCTCACTATATAGTTTATCTACCATTGTAATTGCTTGAGACAATGAAACAGATATACAAATTTAGAACAACGCAGCGCTAACAATAATCATCTTGCACCCTTTAATGTCCTTCCCGACTACATGAAATTTTCTTCCTAACCCTTGACATAAAACCAAGTGATAAATATGAAAACATAGTAAACTCAAACTGTTCTGGCTTTAGTTGCCTAAGCTGTCAACTGCTACTGAATCACTGTTCTATTCTCAACAGCGAGAGTTTGTGTTACTTTCCTTTGCCTCTCTTATTTCAAATTGACCAACAGTAAAAAATCTCATGTTTGAATTATCGTAAAATGGCAATTTAAAAATAATCATATTTGTCTCAAAGTTCTGATGATTCTCCCGTTGGCCTTTGCTTCCGCCGTAACTTATGCTTACTCACAACATTTGCTTTGTCTTGACATGTCAATGATTCAAGATTTAGCTTAACCTTGTATCTATATTTCAAAGAAAGTATACTGTGGATGCCATGTTTCTTACAAGTCTCCAAACCTCGAATATCGCTTTACCGAGAAGTACTTGTGATTAATAATTAAAGATGATTTGCTTCAGCTGAGTAATATAGACGGCAGAAAGATTTTACCGGGATAAGACCCAGTCAATTTATTACGGGCAAGCTACACGGGCTTGTTGCGTGCACGAATTTTGTTGCACGCAGGAAAATCTCTGACGGCAGGCCAAGATTTGGGAGGGTTTCGCGTGGAACTTAATTGCTGGATCCGTGGTACTTGCGTGGGTCTTGCGTGAGCTCCTCGTGACATGCGTGTCAGGCGTGGGAGAGCTTACAGACTGGTCCTTGTTAACTCTGGGCAACATGCGGGTACTGTGGGTTACCTGCGTGCCAGCTACGTGAGACCTGCGTGAGAGTTGCCTGCAAGGCACGAGGGTTGCGCGTGCCGCTAACGGGCATAAAAACGCAGGTGGGGTGGAGTCATCCAAGAAGAGTCCCAAGGCAGGGCCGAGAGAGCTCTTTGGTATTTTCGGAGAGCGGACCACAAACCCCTGAACAGCATGAACAACCAGAGGTCCTTGTACGGCAAGAAGGCTTGGTTGACGTCCACCAGCCGGATGAGGTCCAGTCTAAGGAGGGCCGGGGTCCAAGGGAATCCTCAGTGAAACGGAGTATGTCCCAGGGGACGTTGAACAGTTCAACAAGGTGAAAGACCCGGAGCCCACAGAGAAGTCGAAGAGGTTCCGCAATGTCAGGACTACGAACTGCATCAACAGAGAGGCCTTGCTTGGTTAGGCGGGGCCCCACTCTCAGCAAAAGTTCGTTGAACATCTCTTGGAGCATCCGAATGAAATTCACAAATGATGCCTCGTCCTCCTGCCGTAAATCCACCATTAGCTGGTAGTACAATCCAAATCGTCTACGTCTCTCGGGACGCAACCATTCCCCGGTCAACCATCACCATCGCCTTATTCTCTGATCCCTCCTTCTGTTGCCAGAGGCCGAGTTGTACCGCACCTGAATGATGCCAGTTGATACTGCATACGGACCCTGATAGCCATCCTGCAGGTCCTCTCTCTTCAAAACCAGACTAACAACTGAAGGAATTCCTCTGAGGGGACTAGTTACATGACAGAGGTAGTCGCAGAACGCCAACAACTTGCCCACAGCCAGACCTCAGATTACCAGCAGGATGACAGTAACTGGCCGTCAACATGCCCTCACTTTGCTCGCACACCTCGCTCCATGCCCACAGAAAGGACGGGCTACCCGCAGTTTGGCAGTATCAACACCCTTCCTTGCCAGCAAAACGCACGCTCCATGCCCGCATCTGACATGCGCTAGCGTGAAATTTTCACAGGTCCACAGCGAACCAACTTTCTTCAAAAGGGTTATCTACCTGTGACTTGCGGCCGCTGAGGGCCTCCTGGTCGTGTTTTGCGTGGCCCTCTGTGGACAAACTCAAGCAGCTTATCCGAACCAAGTTTTAAGCATGTTCAAAACTTGGCTGCGGGCAACTCGGACTTCCGTGCGCACCTACGGGCAAGTCCGGGCAAGATTTGGGCGAGATATTGCCAGATCCATGCTTCCTGCGGGGAGCTGCGAGCATCAAAAATTGACACTCGCAAGTTGCATGCAGTGCCTGCCCGCAATGATGTGACTGGGCTATACTTAACAAAAGAAAAGACCGGTTTTCAACAGACTTTTTACACTAGCCATTTAAGTGTTGCCTAGGTCAAGCAAGAGGATCTTTCCTCATAATACTACCTTGGAGGACGGGTCAACATTGTTAAATTGGACTGCACACGTACTTCCGATAATTTATCACTACAAGCTGATATCGTGATGTTCATATATTACTCAAAACGTTTCTACTACATATGTTAAACGGCGATTCTAGCTTACCTGGGCTACACGACAACCTTTTATCCAAACAGGGACGTCTTCCAGTGATAGGATAAGGAGACGGGGGTCCCCCACAGTATCCGTTACCTCTCCATACAACACCCATGCCCCACCCAGAGAATTGTCCACGAGACAAACCCCATCTTTTATTGGTTCCTAGTGTGGGATGGAAGATTAAAATTCGTTTCCTGTTACCAATCAAAAGCTGCTTATCTGCACTCATGCTTTCGTCTACTAGTAGTCGGCCTCCATAAGACATCAAGGAGCACCCTGAGAAGAAAAAGTGATGCTAAGTTATCCCTTCCTTTTGAAGGTAATACATAGCATGTTGCAGAAAAACTGGATAGAATTAGTAAAGATTGAGATTCTAGGAGTCCCTACAAAGGAGTTTAAGCTGCCAATTTCCTCATAAATGACCTCAAAAGGATAATATTTCCGAAATAAACTTCTCTCTAACCTTAGTAGAAATGGGGGGAATACCCGAAGCTTGCAATTGTGGACTTGATTTGGTGGTAACGATGTCTGCTGCCTTGCATTTGAGAATTCCCGTTGTCAAATCCCGGTGGATTCATCAGGAAATTTTCTAGTTACTCAAAATTGCTTAAATTTTAATTATAGTTATTCGGAGTGAATCTGAGGGAGATTCAAGTTGGTAAGTTAAAATTTAGCTTATGATTGTCTGATGTTGTCCGTTTCAGGAAGTCGTTCGATTGAGGTCTTTCCTTAATTCAGCTAGTGGAGACAAAGGGGACGAGGGACATGGTTTATCAATGACATGGCTGGGAGATGACCCACCTTTCGTCCCACCCCTCATATTTGGTCAACGACTTAAATATTTTTGGACATTGTGAGTGTGAGAGATAGTCCTCCCAATAGCCTGGCTTAGGGAATGAAATATCTTTGATAGCTTTGTAAAGTGTTAAAACCGTTTTTTGATATTGGCTGGGTATATTAAATTTCTGATGATTCAAAGGTTATGAAAAGATTTTTTTCATGGCAGGCGCATTTGGCGAACAATTATCAGATTGCATGGTCGGTGATTAAAAAGACATTGCTAGACACACGTTAACATTTTTCCTAAAAATTGTTAAGGAACTGAACTTAATAACTTTGATGAATCTTCCCTTAAAGTTGGTCAACTGCAGTGATATTTGCTTAAACTGGTGTATGTGAGTCATAGTCTCTTCTAATGATTTGGTTACGGAGGACGGAAAACCGTAAGTTATTTGGCAAAACTCGCATTATTTGTTTTCATTGGCTTGTAGGCCCATAAGTCACCGTAGAATTTTGGTTGAGGGAGACGGAATCCCTTTCATCCTCTAAATTTTTGTCAGCAAATATGACATATAGTTCGATTGACAAAGAAAGGCAACTTCTTGGGCGCTTTGCTGGCATCTTCTGCAAGTTGCATGCCTGGTGATAACTGAGACGCAGTCTTACACGCATACAGCCGCATAATGTCTGGATATTCAGGGCTGTCAATTTAAGTTTCTTCGTTGGGATAACCCCATACAATGATGGGAGTTTTCTTCGGCAGGTGATTTTTTTCTGCTTGCTTAACTCGCACGTGTAGCTTTCTCGTGTCATTGTCGAAACCTTGTTGTTATGTCCGGTGTTTTGTCCTCTCTTTCAATCACTCAAATCAATCGGCTGTTGGATTGAAATCTGTTTGGTAAAGTTTAGGTGAATTCTGGATGCACACTAAAAGTTATTTGCGACTACGAACGGGGAAGATTCGTGTTCCTTCGGTGTTTGACTCCGCTAATGAGGACATTTTGTTACCAGCACATTTAAACGTAGGCTATACGTTAATATTTTCGTAATAAGTTTACGTATCGCAGGCATCTGTGTATACACCTACACATATAAATCCGTATACGTATAATATAAGTTAATATAGGTACACATAGGTTTACGTATACATATACACCGTTTTGAGGTTTCCGACCTTCGTCCACCAATGTCCATCCAGGGAGCTGTGAGAAATGGAGACAACGATTGTTCCTTCTTTGAAACTAGGTGTTTTGCCGACACTTACGCTTCGCATTGTCTGGTTCCAGAAATTCCTCTGAACCTAAGAGGGGTTAAGGTGCTTTCACACCGCGAGTAAAGCAAAGCAAAGCGAACCGAGCGGTTTGCTAGTGTCCCGCTCGGTATAATGTTGGCCCATTTAATTTGCTCAAAACGCTGGGCAAACAAGCTTCACGCACATGTACTATTGCTGTGTTCACTGCAGTAAGTCAACGTGGCGGCCATCAGTGCTGAAGATTTTCCAAGTTTAGTGGCTGAAAAGTAGGCATTGTGGAGAAAAAGTCACCCACAATTCTCTATGAGAGGACACTACATCTAAAAGATTTACTTGAATACATGGGCGGCTATCCTGAAGGGAGGGGAGGGATGGGGGATATATCCCCCCATTAAACTGGAGGGGGGTACTGTACACAATATCCCGCCATGAATACAACAAGGCAGATCCGAAAACCAGAAAACTTGACCTTTTTCTAGACTTTTAACAATAGGCCTATTATTTTTTTTAGGAAATACTTCTGACAGTTGTCATAGTAACACATTGCAAAGCCTGGAAAGGGCCATTTTCGGTGATCTGAGGGGGGGGGGGCATTTTTGACCAAAATTTTCTTTGTACGCTCCGCGCCAACCAATGAAAAGTGTCATTGACAATACATCCCCCCACTTTCAAAGACGGATCGCAGCCCATGCTTGTGTAATCAAGTTTTACTGCAGGGTCGGACGAAAAAGAGGGTACGACATACTTTACTCTATGAGCTTATAGCTACATTTTCAATACTATGGCTAACCCAGCCAATGTTTTAAAGGCTACTACTGATAAAGTTGGGCCGTACAGAGCAAGAGAACAGAAACCGGTCCAGCTGGTTTTTAATTTTTTAATAAAACTACCCAAATGTCAATTTGAGAAAGACTCAAATTCCTTCAAAAGAGTGGTAAGGTCAGATAACAAACCGCCTACCCCCCCCCCCTTTGCGTGTCTGGATCCAGACGAAAATAATAGTGAAATTTGTGTCGATCTCGTTTCAAGTCCTTCATTAGGTGATTGTATTTTCCATCCTGTGCCCTAGGAGTGTTGATGTTATGCACCCACTGTCGTCGGTTCATGTGCCCTTTATCCAATAAAATTAAAGCAGCCACACCCTTGTTTCTGACTGTCCATGATGATGGTAGGTTCAATGATTACATCAACCAGTCGCAATCCGAAAGAGTAAAAAGAAAGGCTCCGTTCGCTTGCTTGTATTTACTGGCTATATGAAAAGCCATCTAGCGTCCAAACGCTGCAGCGTTGGACGCTCGACACGCCAAAGCTTGAAACGCTTTTAAGTGTGAAAGCACCTTTAGGCAGTGAAGACAATAGGTCTTGTCGTCTGCAACATCTGACAGAGCTCGTAGGATGATTTCACCCAATGGTATAACATTACCAGTCGCCAGGGAAAGAAAAAATTTATTTCATCTTTTGCCACCAGGTCCCACTTTTTTAAAGAGTACAGTGTATCTTCATGTTACGTTTTGAACATAGATATATGTTTCCTAATTTCAGGAGCAATCTGGAATAGTTTTGAAATATCATCATCAAAATTTAGACTTTCAATAGTTCACCAAAACTGAAGCGTGCATGTACATAAGTTTTGATATAAAACTAAAAACGTTTCACATTTGTCGGCTGTGCAGATATCTTCAAAGCATTATCTGACAAAGGTCTTTGTTTCAGGATTACTGCGTTTTAAAAGGAGGGTATCATCACTAAGAAGAAAAATCAACAGTGGTTAAACAATAAGAACAAAGCGACCTGTCAATCAAATTTAGTACCTGAAAAGGATTAGATCATTCTCAAGTACATATTGTCTGACAGATTTGCTCGATGTCTCTCCATCTCTCATAGCTCCCTGGTCCAACACAAATCACCGCCCTTGGGTGAAGAACAAGAATCTTTCGCCCCTCCAGGCTTGGGGTGGATAACGAACAAGACATTCTCTCATTGTTCGACGGATATGGTGTAATTTGGTGGTTCCGGGTGAAGATTTGGAAACAATCATCACATCCATAACCAGTTTCGATCACTGCAGAAGAGGAAAGGAAATCCTAGCTGGTCTTCGTTCATGATCTGCTGTAAGGATCCGCCATGAGCCCAAGTGGATTTCTGACCACAAATGTGCTATAGATCATGCGCACATTTCGGAAATACTTGAACAAGGGGAAGCAGGCTTCTCAGTGTATTGCATTTGCCAATCCAGAGTTATCCAGACTATAAAATAGTTCGTTCAAAGGCACGGAATCAAAAGAATTTACCATTGGTTTAAGCCGCGAAGCCTACAAAAAAGATCCACATGAGAGGAACCTGCCCTTAGCTCATTTGAAAAAACTGAAGTACCCAAGCAGAAAAAAGATAAACCCTACCAGCCACAGTGGCTTTTGTGTTCAGCTTCATAGAAGAATGCAATCACTGCCTTTATTGTGCAGCTCACTGGACATTTCCTGAGCAGCTTCATGGGTGAATGCACACACACAATACTCTATT
>WURT03079212.1:0-13127 GCA_009936505.3 Holothuria glaberrima | reverse complement strand
ACAGACAGACAGACAGACAGACAGACAGACAGACAGACAGACAGACAGACAGATAGATAGATAGATAGATAGATAGAGGGACGGTGGTGGATCAGAATAGCTTAAAACAGCTCTTCGAGCTGGTTTGAGCTAACAATGTGATCACTTTACGTTACATTCTTTGACCTTGAAGAGAATTGGAGATAGTTCTCTTCAAAAGTAACCAATCTTTAAAATGAGATATCTTGAGTTAGGAATATACTATTACTCATAGGCGTAGGAAGCTGTTACTCCCCCTCCCCTTTGGGAAATTTATAGATACTTTAGGGTCCTTAGATGCGATTTGGTGCATCATTTCGGATAAATTTCAAGGTAAATTACTTCAAACTTTTTGACAATTCTTACTTAAATTACTGCAAATTTTTGACACTGTTTCCAAAGTAGAGAGGTGCCCCCCTCCCTTTTGGAAAATTTTGGACATTTTAGGGTCCTTGGGTGCGATTTCGTGCATCAGTTTGGACACATTTTAAAATAAATTCCTGCAAATTTTTGACATTTCTTACTTAAACTACTGCAAATTTTCAACATTTCTTACTTATATTGCTGCAATTTTTTAACATTTTCCAAAGTGAAGGGGTGTCCTCCTCCTCTTTTGGAATTTTTTTTTTTATATTTTAGGGTCCTTAGATGCGATTTTTCAGACAAATTTCAAGGTAAATTACTTCAAATTTTTTGGCATTTCTTAATTAAATTACTGCAAATTTTTGACATTTTTTCCATAGTAGAGGGGTGTCCCCCTCCCTGCGGAAAATTTTTGGATATTTGAGGGTCCTTAGATGCAATTTGGTACATCATTTTGGACAAATTGCAAGGTAAATTACTGTAAGGTTTAGACATTTCTTACTCAAACTACTGCAAATTTTTGACATTTCTTATTTCAATTACTGCAAATTTTTGACAGTTTTTTTCTAAGTGGAGGGGTGTCCTCCTCCCTGTGGAAAATTTTTGGATATTTGAGGGTCCTTAGATGTGATTTGGTGCATCGTTTTGGAAAATTTCAATGTAAATTATTGCAAATTTTTGACATTTCTTACAGAAGAGACAAATAAGGGGTTTTCGTCCTTGGAAAGTGGGGGGGGGGGAGGCTAAAGCATACTACCGCCCCAACAAATTTTGCTGGTGGACTGGGGCCCTCAGCCCCCACTTCCTACGCCCTTGCATGTAACGGCAAATAGCACCCCATCCTGTTTGCAAAGCATCAGTTTCAATAGAAAACTTCATGGAGTTTTTGGTAAAATATCATTTTGTACCTAAGGTAGGTTTTCTTCCCAAGAGCTCATTTCACTATAAATATCGTGTGAATGTATCCATACCTATGGACTATGTTACAGTTGAACAGCTATGTGTTCTATTTAGCAAACAATAATATGAACGTCAAAGTAACAAAATTTAAGCAGCTTGATAGGGAATGTCTAAAAAACAAGCTAGCATCGCTTGTATAAATTTAAAAAAAAAATTATAAAAAATTTTTGGACATATTTTTGACACAAATTGCCATTATTCTTAGAATGATGGGTCCACAGAGATCAAGGGTGTAGGAAGCTAGGGGGCTGGGGCGCCATTGCTTCCCTCTTACCGGGGTTAGATATGGATTCCTTTATTATAGGGAAATGGAAATGAATAAAATAGCTTGTTTAAAACTAAACAAAGGCAATTTCGAGGCACCTGTTAACCCGCATACGCGTATGTAAACCTGTCAACTGAGATTCAAGAATATTATGACAAAGTGTCCCAACAGTTTTGTTCAAGATTGTCTGAGAATTTCGAGAAAATAGAACTACTCGCGGCACACAGTAGAAAGTGTTTCTTTGTGCTGGGTTGATTCGCAAAAGGGTGGTAATTTTTCTTTGGGTAAGGGGACAACGACAGAGAATAATCAGCATATTCTGGGTCCATACTGAAGTTCTTGTTGATATAATACTATTGAGGTTGAAAGTGTTGAGGATATAGCCGAAACTATACAGAAAATATGCCATACATGCCAACTTGACGAGACCGACAGTGAAGACTAAGGTACCCAAAAGGTCTACCATTTGTTTTGAGAGCAAATTTGAAAGCAACACGTAAAGAAATTGCTTCGGTTAAAGGATGGCATAATATATACGTTATCAGCTTCATGTAGCGCAAAAAAATGCAGTCACAGACGTCGAATTTGCTTCAAAATATGTCTAAAACCAGCCCTAACTAACGATCTACCATCGTTATAATAGAAAGCTTGGCTTGCAGTTCTGAGTTTCAACATTTCATGGTTGATCGTGGTGCTCTTTCAGTTAAAATCTTGTCTTCTTACCAGCAGTTTGCAATAGGAGTGGGACTCTTCTATCCATGGAAGAAATTGTTTTGTTTTCCGGGTTATAATTTAAGAAGAGTTATATCCTTCTTCTAATTTGATTAAAATGTAACGCTATGGCTGTCACAGACGTTGCTACGGAACGCAAACATTTCTGTCTGGCATTCCCCGCGAATACCTGAAACAGTCTGTTCATTATATGATCGTCCCAACCAACAATAAATCAGTATAAACAAGAAAGCCAAAAGGCTTAGTGATTCCTTGCCTGTGTAAAATGTTTTGTGTACTGTGGTTCGGAAATTAGCCCGCGGAGGGAAAATCCAACGCAAACTCCATTTAAATACTCATAGCATGATTGAATGGGTGAAATACATAGGCCTATGCACTAGGATATGAATATTTAGTTCCCGCAATTACAACTGTCGCTACGTACGTTCGTTGCACATGTAACAGACCATAAAACAACTATCTTTCTATTTGAGTGCAGATTTGGAATGAAAAAAAATTTTAAATCACATACAATGCTTACGTATTTTTTCACATCATGCGACTATTTTCTTTAAGTGAATAGTCATTTAAATGTCCCGTACATTGCCTTTTCTAGAAAGGTAATTAATATATGCATGACGGAAGCTAAGCCAATTGCTGTCCACTAAAATTAAGCTAATACATATTAAACAGAAAGTCCTTTTACTGTTTGAAATGAAAATGTGACCATCTCCGGCAGGCTCTGAGGGGGTGGCATACCAATTGTGACAGCCACTGGAGGCGCTACGCAGGCTGTTTGGAAATTGACAAGAGCCATGCATGCACACAGACGCAATACATTCACTCAACATGTGAACTACTTTTTGCTCTGAGAAATTCTTTTATTTCTTTGTACTGAAATTTTGTTTAGAGTTTTTCTTGAACTGTGAGATCCCTGGAACAAGTGAGCTTACATGCCACCTCAGCCCGATGTAAACTCGGCCCTTGGCCAACTTGCCGCCATGCCAACTCAGCACCATGCTAACTTGCCCCATGTCAACTCGCCCTATGCCAACTGGCCTCCATACCAACTCGTCCCCATGCCAACACACCCAATGCCAACTCGCCCAATATGCCAACTCGTCCCAGTGCCAACTTGCCCGATACCAACTCGCCCCCATATGACAACTCAGCACCATGCTAACTCTCCCCATGCCAACTCGTCTCCATACCAACTCACCCCAATGCCAACTCACCCAATATGACAACTGAGTGCCTCATGCCAACTCGGCCACATGCCAAGATATCCTGTTTACAAGCTGTTTACAAGGTTTTCGGATTTTAACCTTTGGTGACCTCAAATGACCTTTGACCTCAACCAAAATCAGTACGGTTCTTTCTCTTAACATGACAAATCTACAAACTAAATATGAAGTGTCAGTCATTCCTATCTTGAGACATCGTGTATACAAGCCATTTACAAGGTATTCGCAGTTTAACCTCCAGTGACCTCAAATGACCTTTGACCTCCACCAAAAACAATAGGCTTTTTCTTCTTAACATGACAAATCTATATACCAAATATGAAAAGTGTCGGTTATTCCTATCTCAAGATATCGTGTTTACAAGGTTTTCAAATTTTGACCTCTGGTGACCACAGATGACCTTTGACCTCCACCAAAAACAATAGGGTTCTTCCTCTCAACATGACAAATCTATATACTACATATGAAAAGTGTCGGTCATTCCTATCTTGAGATATCATGTTTACAAGGTTTTCGGATTTTGACCTCTATAGTAACCTGAGATGGCCTTTGACCTCCAGCAAAAACAATAGAGTTCTTCTCAACATGATGAATCTATATACCAAATATGAAAAGTGTCGGTCATTGCTAACTAGAGATATCGTGTTTACAAGCCATTTACAAGGTTTTCGCAGTGTAACCTCCGGTGACCTCAAATGGCTTTTGACCTCCACCAAAAACAATAGGGTTTTTCTCCTAAACACCACAAATCTATATACCAAATATGAAAAGTGTCAGTCATTCCTAACTCGAGATATCGTGTTTACAATGTTTTTTGTTTTTGACCTCTGATGACCTCAAATGACCTTTTACCTCCACCAAAAACAATAGAGTTCCTTCTCTCAACATGACAAATCTATATACCAAATATGAAAAGTGTCAGTCATTGCTATCTAGAGATATCATGTTTACAAGCTAAGCACCACAAACACACACATACATACACACACATAAACACGACATCACCATCGCATAGATTCCTTGCCTGCCTTCGGTAAGGAATCAACAAATTAGCAAAACAACACATTGAAAACAACTTTCATTAGGCTAAAATCCTCAGACCTATTTGCCTCCATAAAGCGTTTTCTGAATAAGTCTGCTCGAAAAATTAACCATTTTTCTATTGAATTTTTTCTCGTAAATGGCTCGCTTGGAGCCCAGACAATCTTGGACAAAACTTGTTGAGACACCCCACTCCCCTTCACAATGTTGACCACAGTTATCCTGTTCACAGCATAGACTCACTCCTTCTGCGCAACATTGGGAGGGGGAGCGGGGGTTCCATGTAAACCTGTCAACGAAGATTCAAGAATATTATGACAAAGTTTCCCAACAGTTTTGTCCAAGAAGTTTAGTTCAGGGAACAAAGTGTACGAGAGAACCAGGCCTAGGTACCCTAGGCTCCTATTAATCATGTTACTATGGAGTAGTTTCAAATAACCATGGCGCTTTGTAAGTCACAGAAGATGGGCAGGGGGGCTAAAGCCCACCCGATCAATGTGTAGTGGGATGAAAGTATTCTTCCGCCTTCCTCAATGCAAGGACGAAAGCCCCTTATTTGTTCCCTCTCTAAAATGTCTAGATTTGCCAGATGATGATCTGTAGTGTAACCGGACGCATTGATTATAATCCATGAAATGGCTGTCACTGCAATTTTCGAATTTAATTTCATTAAATAAGCTATATTGCAAGATCTGGGAACAAACATGAGCCAACTGTTGGCGTCGGGGTTCTGGAAAAAAGGAGAGGGACAAGTTCCCCGTTTTCAAAAGTGGAGTGGACTTATCTCCCCGTCCCCACCTGCTGACACCCATGAGGTTTGTTCTTGACCGAACACTTTTATTGCAATTTTCAAATGCGCTCCCAGAGATGGGGGCCCAAATGCCGATGTGAGATTAAGGTACTAATTTACTGCAGGAGTTCAGGGCAAAGGGCTAGTGTGTGTGTGTGTGCATGCGGGGGGGGGGTGGGTCAGTACCTCGAAGTTCTGAGGTGTGAGAAAAACTGGTGGATTAGATTGAAGCTATCAGCTCTCTACAAATGACATTGGATATGTAAGGAGCAAGAAACAAACATCGTTTTTACCGCTTATTGATACATTTTCTACCGTGAAAGAAAAATTTCAGTCGTGATGGCGTATGTAGGTGCACATATGTGTGTATTAATTTTTGTAGATATAACAGAGATCTCATTCTTAGTGTGCTATTATTCCATATTCAGTGCATGAAACCTTCTGTTCTTTTTGTGGTCAAAGGTCATTTGAGAACATAAGACGTCACTTTGAAAATCTGGAAGCCCATTAACTCAAAATGGGTAACACTTCAATCTCATAATTACGATGTGGATGCCCCACGTTGAATACAAGAGCTGGATAGTTTTGAAAAGAGATCAAAGGTCATTTGAGGTCATAAAGGTCTAATGAAAAACCTGGTGGATCTTTCCCATATATACTGGGTAAGCAAGAGAAGTGCCGAGAAAAATGGATTATCTGGTTTTATGCGTAAGTACACATATACATCTATTTTTTGAAGTGACCCTTATTTTAAGGCTTAAGGTAAAAAAAAGCGGAAAGAGGGAAAAGTGCATTTGTGTTCCCCCTCCCAAAAAAAGAGTGACTTGGCTTAAGCTCAAATCGAAGACAACGCCTTGCAAAATTTTCAATTTCAAAATCGGTGCCAATAATTCCCGACAGAAACTTAAGGAGGCTTTGTGGCTAGTCGGAACATTGGTCCTGTCCTTCACCCGCGTCTGTAGTTACGACACTGGTTCTTCCTGTGCCTGTGAGGATCTGACTCAGTTATATTAAGATCAAATAAGATTTCTCCTCATTCTAAACCAACATGCACAGTAACCAGTCTAACACGTACATTGAGATTCACACATGATGTTTAACTCGTATAATGGCAGACTTCATCGCTAAATGCACCGACGGAATTATGGAAACTAGGAGTATAAACAACAAAGTAGTTACGTCAGCGCTATTGTTTATACTCCTAGTTCCAATGATCCCAAGGGTGCAGTAGGCAATGATTTAGTCTGATAACATTAATGCTCAAGCTATTTCTGTTTAATATGTTTTGTTTCCTCAATGTTTTCATCTTTTACTTAACTCCGATACTCATGATCTCAATTTCACAGCAAAAGTCAATAAACAATACAAACAGCATGCAAGATTAGTACGACATCGATATTAATAGGTTAATAAAACATTAACAAATTGGCCATAAACTAAACTAAAAGTTAGAAGATTGTTGATAGTAGCCTTTAACCTTGTGGCGGGTAAATAAAATGAGATTGACATTTTTAGATATATTTAAAACTATCTTTGAAACAGTGCTGAGTGAATTATGGCAAAGAATATTTATAGACTTGCATGAAAGAATCGAATATCAGAAGACAAAACAGGTCGGTAAGATTGAATAGCCATGACTAAGACAAATCTTTCGAAAACATTGTATCGAATTTTAAATAGTGGGTTATGCTCTGCTAAACCTAGGAAATACAGGTAAAGCCTACCAAAACCATGTACAACAAGTTGGTTAAATTTATGGAAAGTAATGAGCCTATTTATTACCTTCTTTCAAAGTGAATTTCAGCACACTGTCTTCGGCATTCAAATATTCAGAAAACTTTCTGAGTGCTTTGTATGCTTCAGGTGAAGTAGACGTGGCGCTGTCCTGACGCCACCCTCTGCTATGATCACTGTACACAATTTGCTGAAGTCGTCCTCGACCATCAAGTCTATGAAATGAATGAAAATGACTGTTTTCTCTTTGTTTGACTTTAAATACCACATATATGACCAAAATACTTCTATAAGCTTTGAGAACGGTCTGCAGGTTTAGGGATGATGATGATGACGACGACGACGATGATGATAGCAGCAGCGACGACGACGAAGATGAGGAGGAGGTGAAGGAGTTCCACTTTGCGATAGGAGACGTCGCAGATTACGAAATCGATCGCATTCAATTGATAATTTCAGCAAAAAGTTGTGACACAAGAAATTACGGGAAGGGGAACTTTAACCGAATGTATTGACCTACTTAATCTTACAAACATTATGTTTCGTACTATAATTATAATTTCGCTTATTAAACAGCAACTAGCATGTGATATAAGATTTGAACACACCTCCGAGTAAGTTGGCATTCTGTTTTGCACATATTGCTTTTTCCCTCAACGAACGTTTTGATCTAAAAGCCCTAGGGCTCGCCAACGAGTCCAGCCTGTTGCTCCGCAAGTATCAATTCACAGGCTCTGACTTTCATCACCCTATCTTCAATAACGGTATACACCTGACGTTTACTTCTACACACTAAAAACTACGGGGCCACCTATCCACTGATAAAATGGCAATCTACAAATGCACCAGCCGGGCTGTATACTGCAGGGTGGTACGTTTCACTAGGAACTTCATACAAATAAGGGGTAGTGCAGCCCGTAGCCAGACAAGGTACTGAAGGGGGAGGGGGAAAGGCTAGTGGGGCGAAAAATTTTCAGGGGGCCAAATGTATAAAAAATGTATTAAGCCACTGGCAACTTGAAACTTTCTTAGGGGCTAAAAATATTCAGGGGCTTTGCCCCTTTGCCTCCCCCTTGGCTACGGGCCTGGGGTAGTGGGAATTTTCATACCTTATCACAGGATGACGGGATTGAAGATGGTGCGCCCCCAGATAATCATCTCCCATGTCAAAGTACTCCCACTCAACCTTTGTCAAGAGGTCGAAGCATTCTGGATCCTCTTGTCTAATTTTTTCAGCTGCACGGAATCCGTCTGCGACAAGTGTCTGTCCACCGCTAGATGCTTGTTTAATACAGTGGAGAAGCTGCACCTAAGTTTGGATAAACGGGAATTGTGAACGAAGCAAGTGATTGGGTACCACTAAAGAGCATCTATGGTTACGTCATTGAAACTACGAACATCACGATACTACGATTTTGTTCCATTGTCGGTAAAACGCGATGGCAGAAAGGCCATTACTGTTTCCAATCTTCAAAACGATTTTAGTTCTGAGAGATCACCAATAGGCCTACTTTTTCAATTTAAAGGGAAAGTGCAGTCCCCCAATTTGCTGTAGTGTACCCAGTCCCCCAATTTGCTTTAGTGTACCCCGGTACACTAGTTCAGGAATGGCTCATATCAATCATGTGACAATATTTTTGTCACTTATTCCTTAAATTTATGCAGAATAACTCATTGGTTTACCTTCAATATTCAACGATTTAATCAGGAAACATAAAAATGCTTGTGAGAGAAATAGGAGGAGATCTGTAAGATTTAGCAAATTTTTGAAAATAAATTTGGGGCGACTGCCTTCCTTTAAAATCCAGAAAACTAACCTACGGACAATGCCATTTTGGATTTTTTGGCTACGGTTTTCAACCGTCTTCACGTTAAATTCATACGCAAACCATTCCTAAGTTGAGATATCATGTTTTAAAAGGTTTCAGTTTTTGTCCTCTGGTAAGCTCACATGTTTGACCTCTACCAAAACCAGTTAAGAGTCATCTCCTGACTATAAAGCATGCACATGCCAAGTCCAAAGATAATGCATGCTTCCTACCTTGAGATATCCTGTTTACAGGGTTTTTTATTTGACCTCTGGTGACCTGACATGGCCTATGACCTCCACCAAAACAATAGCGTTTTTCTTTTAATATGATATCCATACACCAAGTTGGAAAAATATCTACGATTCCTACCTTGAAATATCGTGTTTACAAGCAATTTCCAAGGTTTTCGAAGCTTCATCCTCACCTCAGTGACCTCAGATAATCTTTGACCTCTACCAAAACGAATAGGGTTTATTTTCTGACTAGAAAACATCCACATATTCAACTACGGAAAGTATCTCTGTTTCTTATCTTGAGATATCGTTGACTTTTGACCTCTGGCGACCTGACTTGACCTCTGACCGACACCGCAACCATAAAATTCTTTCTCATAATACGATTCATCTATATACCAAGTATGAAAAGTTTCCATCATTCCCATCTTGAGATATCGTGTTAAGAAGGAATTTCCAAGGTTTTTCAAAGTTTTACCTTCCGTGACCTCAGATAACCTTTGACCTCAGCCAAAATAGGGTTCATCTTCTGACTATAACGCGTCCACATGCTAAGTATGGAAAGTATCTATGCTTTCTACCTAGAGATATCATGTTTTTAAGGTTTTTGGATTGAAACCTTTGTTGACCTGACATGGCAACTGACCTCTAAATTTGAAAAAAAAAACAAAACAATTGCTATCTTGAGATAATGTGTTTCAGCGTTTAGAAGTTTTTCGTAGTTTCACCACAGGTGGCCTCATATGACCTATAATGTCCATCAAAAGCAATACAGTTTTTTCTTTCAATAAGACAAATCTACACCACGTTTTACCCAAATGTGTTTCGTCAACTCCTCCTAAACTATATCCGGTCAATTTCAAAGTTGGTGGGTAGATACCTGACTGAGGAAACCTGCGTAATCGATAATATCGTAAATAAAATATCAAGGTCAAATGAACTTAAGTGAGACTCGGAGCCAAGGAGGGGGGGGGGGCAAGGGGGCAAAGCCTCCTTGAAATATTTTCTCCCCCCAGAAAGTTTTCAAGTTGCCATTGGCTTGATACCTTTTTCACATTTGGCCCCTTGTAAAATTTTTTGCCCCCTGGAAGCCATTTTCCCCCCGTTAGTATCCTTGTCTGGCTACGGGCATGACTTAAGTTGGTTTTAACAATTATTTGATACTAGTTTTGGAAAAGGTCATTAAAACTACATGATATGTAAAGAGTTGCTAAAGGTCGAGATCTAAGATCAAATTACTTAAAAGTGGCCTTTTGTCTTTATTTTCTCATCAGTATGTTGAAAAATTTCATCCCCATATTACACGCAGAGAATATGGGGAGGGGGTGGGGATGGGTTGAGATTTGTAACTATATGGATTGTCTTCTGAAAATTTTTTGGAACGAGTAATTTCAGCCAAATTAAATTTGAGACTGCCATTTGCATTGAGTTATAATTGAATCATCGATACGACCAGTCTCTCCATCTACGGTTTAGTTTGAACTAACGTAAATTGAATTTATGATTGAAGTGCGGATACTCCAAGAATTCCAAGCAAAACAACACCAATATGATGGATGTGACGCTATGTTTACTTGAAGGAAGCTTTATGGCTAACCATGTAAAATGTAATGCAAACATTTTAGTTGTTACGACTTTTACATTGGTAACTTACCCCTGTAGGAGACATGTAATATGCTGCATCAGTATGCAAAGGCAACGGATGATTGCTGTAGGCAACGTGTGAGGCATTCTCTTTGACTTCAACTTGAAAAGTGGGCCTGATAAACCAAAAACAAGGCATTTTTTACAAGAGGGATCGATGTCCCATGCACTGGCAGTAAGGTGCAGTGGAAACAGAGACGAAAGAGAGAAGAGAAATTCTAGAAATGTCCAAACAAAAACTAACAAGCAAAACTGTCCCTCGGCAATGACGCACAACTTTGCGATAATCGCAAAGTTGTTCCGCAAAGTTGCTCCCTTACTTGAATAATCGCTAGTAGAAATAACGATGATTTACTTCTTTGCGTCAACTACAACGGTCACCGCTTAAGTCCAGTGGCGTAGCCAGACTTTTCAATCTGGGGGAGGGGGTGGGCAGGGGGCGGAGGGTCTGACTGGCGGGGCAGACTTAGCTGATACTATAGCTGATACTATAGGACTATCTAAGAGGAACGCCACTATTGGTTGGCGAGGAGTGTACAAGAAAATTTTTGGCTTTACAAACCCCTCATATGGCCGGAAACGGCACTTCCCGAGTGTTTTAAGTTGCATGTACCCAGCCTTGAAATATGGATGTCATGTCTGCAATTTATCAATTAATGCAAAAAAATCAATCTATGAAAAATGTTAATATATTTTTCCAAGCGGAGCGCCACCATCGGTTGGCGCGGAGCGTACCACAAATTTTTGGCTTTACAAACCCCCAGATGACCGGAAACGGCACTTCCCGAGTGTTCTGAGCAAGAATATGTTCAGCCCCCACTTCGAAATTCTCCCCGCTTCTTGGAACTTCTTGGATTTTTTAGCCCAAAAGTAGACCGAAAACAGTCAATGACTTTCACACACAAAGTCAATGCGTCAGTGTGTCGGGGTGGATATAAATGGAAGTTGATAAATTCGACTCGGGGGAGACAGAGCTCAGACCCTCAGTTTGGTGTTGCCATTCTTGGGCTAAATATACTGAAGTTGGACGTACTCGGCAGATAAGAGTCCTGTGTGAACTTGCTCATAATCGGATTCTAGTCGCACAGTATATTTCTAGGACTGACAAAATCGCAATAGACATCATCATGTAGCCTGTAGGCACACACATTTGGCGTGTATTAAAATATTTTTTTCTCGGTCTGTTATTTCATTGGGGGGCAAGTGGTGGGGGCGAGAGTTTCAACTGGGAGCTCCCTCCCCTGCCCCCCGCTGGCTACGCCACTGCTTAAGTCCACCAAGTCAGACCTAAATTTGAAATAGAAAGTCGATCGCTGTTGAGCGATTGAATCGCAGTTAGCGATCATCGCTAAGCGTGAGATTAATCGGCCCCGGATGAGCTGCAAAACAATTAACTGTACATTTTTATACATATGGTACGATCAATCGTGTATACAGTTTACATCCTGCTTTAAAACACACGGTACTCGATCTTTTTTCAGGCCCGTAGTCAAGGGGGTGGGCAAGAGGGGGATCCCCTTTGACAAGTTTTTTCGCCTTCTTAAAAGTTTTCAAGTTGCCATTGATTTAATATAGTTTTACACAATTGGCCCCCCTGAAAATTTTTTCGCCACCCGGAAGCCATTCCCCCCCCCCCTTCAGTACCTTATCTGGCTACGGGCCTGTCTTAATTGAAAGCAAACACTTTTCTACTCAATCCGCGATTTCAAATTTTAAAGAAATGGTTTTTAATTACAAACTGAAAGAAATGGTTTATAACTATCAATCACTAGCAGCCAATCGTAGAAAACACTAGATTAAAAACGAGATCTGATTATATCATTTACAGCGTTTCATTATTCTTAAAAATACTACAAAAACTATGAGCAGGCTCGTGATATAAACCACCTAGGGTAGACATCCTCTAAGGGTCATTAAACAATCACAAGAATGGCGAGGGGTTCGCTCCAGAGAAAAGGGGGCTCGCAAGGAGAGGGGGGTTCGCCCGAACTCTCTGGTTTCAGTTTCAGTTTTATTCTCTAATCATCCTCCAAAGAGGTATAAGAGCCAATAAAAATAACAATAGCAAATTAATTTCGTTCTACGAAGAACTTTAAAAAGAAAGAAAAAAAAAGATATGACAACAAAAAGAATGAAAGAAATAATACAAATTAGTTTCGGCCCCAACCTAAGATTTAAAAGCTACTCTTAGCTTTTCACAAAATAAACATAACTTCTTTAGTTTTTTCTTACTTTCGGTTTGAAATAACTGTTCCATTTTTAAAGTGTTTGGATTTCTCCTAAAATAAGGTTTTATGTACAAATTTCTGACAT
>WURT03079168.1:0-11800 GCA_009936505.3 Holothuria glaberrima | reverse complement strand
GAAATGGGGTTGCCTGAATAGTTGACCCGGGGCAACATGGCGATACCCTTCTAGGGGGGTTGCACATTGTATAGAGGTAACTGTGCCAGACCGTTTTGTGAAAAAGTAGAAGAACCGTCTCAGAGTTACTAAGGTTGATTTCTACTTGTCTTCAGGGACTGGAAATTGAAAAAAATCTCAGTCGTCTTTGGCAGTCTCAATAAAGTAATTACCTGAACCAATTACCTGTTCATGTCCGAAGGTTGCCTATGCAACGGTATTAGCGTCAACGCTGTTAGTCCATGGATATCATGTTGTCTTAAGTTATTTCTTCGGCAAGGATTACCCAAAACATCCAGCCTGCAATCACAACCAAAAGTAAACGAAACGATCCCCTTCCTCCCTTTCAATGGTGTTTCACTCAGAAATGATAACTTTTCATCAACCGACATTGAAGTGGGAGGGGGAGGTTGGGAACCGCCTAACGAGAGAGATAGATATCGTGTTTTGTTTCATTTGTTTTAGGGATGATTGTAGGCTACGTAACACTGAATACTTGCTAATCGAAAGAGTATTTTAGTAACTTGCAGTTAGGTATCCATGTGTGTCACTGGTTCAGTCAATACAGTGTTGTCTCACCCTTGATGTTTTTTTGTGTGATTGTAAAGGTGAACAGTTTTTCCAGAGAGGTGTTACTTTGTCAAAGTAACACCTCCCTGGTTTTTCTCTCTTTTATCTTCTTGTGAAGATTTATTTGTTCAAATGTAAATTGTGGTTGATGATACTACGCTCAGGAGTGTCAGGTAAACCCTTTTACTGGTTGTTCATATTTCTTATGTTGGCCCGTGTGAGGGAAATTACATTTTTTTTTATTATTTTTTATTTTAAGAGATGTCCATTGGCCAGGAATAAGAAAAATCTCAAATCACAACTGATCCTCTTAACAAACCGAAAACCCAAAAGCTTAGTGATTCCTTGTTGAAAGGGAGTAATTTGTATTTTTCACGACTCGACCTCTGCTGACCTCATATGGCCTTTGAACACCACCAAAAGTGAAGGCAAAAAAAAAAAAAACGGATGTCTTAGGAGGGATTCGTTACCCGGACCGTCTGCGTGTGGAACCGAGCTCTAATCAACTACGTCTAAAAGAACTCGATCAGCGTAGGTTGCTACAGTCACAGAATCCCGTCGTGTGTCTGTTTGGACTGGATTTCTGACTTAGTTTATTAGCATGAGTCATCCTTTCACACCTAGCTCTCCCCTCTCTTGTGCACTGAAAAGGCTGTGCAATGGTGCATGTCTAACATCAAACAATGGTCTCTCTGCTGTAGTATTCTACTGGTCGATAAGAGAGTTGTAGTCAATACTGCCTTGGAAGCTTGTTTGCTCAAGAGATTTAAGCACAGATAACAACTCTGGGGACATGTGGAGCAAGCTGCAAAAGTGCAACTTCTGGCTAATGGGTCCTATAGCGACATGAGTGGCACATCATCCTTTTCACGGGTTCATAATAGGGTAATTAAATTAGTATTATTACTGTGATAGTTAAGCTTGTGAAAAAAAATAAATGATGTTCTCTATAACTGTATCTTTGGATGGAAAAAAATAGCTCTAAATTTACGTTGATCACTAAACGCCGGGAAACCATATGTAATAAAATAAGGGTAGGCGGTGCACTATCTGATGTCACATGGGTAGTCCATGAACTTTGCACATTTGAATGAAAGGCACGAAATCATCAGTTGTGATTTCATACGAAAGACGTAAATGACATTGTAGATTATGTGAGAGGGGTTGGTCATTATTGGTTTTCTCTCTGTGACCAGGTAGTTACACATCTGATGGCCTCATATGACCTTTGACCTCCAACAAACTCATACATTACCACATCTATATACCAAATACAATGCAAGGATCCATCAACCATGTCATGAAATATCGTGTCTTATCGAGGTTTCGGTTTTTTCACCTCTGTTGACCTTCAGTGATCTCTGACGTCCACTGAAAACAGCAGGCTTCTTCTTTTCAATATGATAGAGTTATTAATCCAAGTATGAAGTTTGTCCATCTTGCTTTCTTGAGACATTATGATTAGTTTCTAAGAATTTCGCATTTTCACCTCCGGTGACCTCAGATAAACTTTGACCTTTATCAAAATTAATTTGACTATAGCGCATCCTCATACCAAGTATCATGAAAAGCCTCCCTGCTTCTTACATAGAGGTATCGTGTTTACAAGGTTTATGGTTTTTACTTGTGACCTCACATGACCTTTGACCTCCACCAAAACAATAGGGATCATTCTCTTATTATGATGATTCTATATCCCAAGTATGAAATTTATCCATCATTGCTTTCTTAGATATCGTGTTTACAAGCCAAGCGTCACAAACACACATGCACACACACGCACCCACACAATCGCCCGCGGCAAGGAATAAAAAACGACCAACAATTATTTTTAAGTATTTATTTTCTTGATCCTTGATCGATGTGAAAAAGAACAAATCGCCATACCCGCCATTTTGTGCACAAACAAGCTTCTATATACAAACAAGCGTCAAGTTGCTTTAAAGGCACAGTCAGTTGTGCCCGTGAAATATCCTGGATACATCAGTGGGAGGAGTGCATATTTGACAGATGTTGTTCTAGATAATTTGCAAAAAAGAGGCTCCTCCATTTCATGGGGGACTTAATGTATGGTGTCATCATATACTTTGATGTTTTCACTCTTGTATTTTTGTGTTTCTGGGGGTAGAACAAGCGCTTTTCCCTGGCTATTCCACTGCAAATTAAAACACCAAGAGAGTGGGGGTATATCCTCACCTCGGTACTGGAGTGATGACCATGATTGTGTCCCTCATTGCACTATTTACATTACCCGTCGACTATTTTCAAGCCAAGTTACATAAACCATCATTTAACGTGATATCAAGTTCAACAATATACTTTCCGTCACGACACAGTTCAGTAAACCTTAAGTTATGGTTCAGTGATCTAAGTAAAGGGTGGAGATATAACAATTCAAGGGAGATTACAAGTATGACGATCGTCTACTGCAGTTATGACTAACACACCAAATTCACTGAACCAGAGAGTAAGCTCACCTGCTCACGTATAGACCAGTGTACTGCTGTACGTTACATAAGAAACTCAAAATGGAGGCTTCGTTTTGTATGAAGAAAATGAGAACTATTTTTTGGACTCTTGTTGGAACTTTGTTAATCACAAGGGGTATAATGGGATATAACACTGGTGCTCAAACGGATTCTTGTATTTCTCTTACTGTTGATCACGTGGACAGTAACGGAAATCCCATACCGGCTAGCACCAGTACAAGTCCTTTTACCGTACGAGTACTTAGTGAAAACTCTGTGTATCGCGAGAACCGTGCAGTAAAAGGTTGGTGAGATTTTACATAATTCAGTTACCATACTTCTAATCTAATTTTAAATTGTGTGTTACAGTTTTTGTCTTTTCTACACGCTAAAATGGTCTTATATATGATAGCGAAGTTATGTTAACAAGATGACGCCGTACAGGCCTATACTCACTCTTATAGTGAAGATTAAATGAGAAAGTTCTAACCGTGTCTTGTGCATTCCCTGCTTTAAGTATTATTCAAAAGAAACATCTGGAAAACTGTTTTTTTAAGTTATGTTTCAGACTATAAATGTAATGAAGTATATATTCTAATCTTATCAACATTCTCCCGATGCTCAGCTAACCTTGGAGTGTGATACTGCACATTCATTTATCGTACATGGTTTCCCTGTTCACATACGTATGAGGCGGGGAACGTGGCAGCTGCAACACGCCATGTTGACAAACATTCGCTTTTGTTTGGGAAAATGCCAAATCTCCAAAGATTTTAGTCAAAGCGATCAACCAAATAAAAAGGAGTTTCGCACTAAATAACCTTGTTGCAGGGTGCACTAAAATGTAAATTACTTTTGTTGTCTATGACTTTGAACATTCATACTTCCAAGTAGAAGGTAAATATTGCTAAAGCTCAGTCCATCTACTTGTCAAAACGCTTTATAAACACAGGAAACTTATAAGCCTAATTCTCCAGTAGAGTAACCCCTAACATTGTTTGAGTACCTTTTGCGTTCTTTCGAACAGCCTCTTCTTTACTGAAAGAAACAATTGCAATAGGCATCTAGTACTCCGATTCATTCTACAAGTAACTGGGTTGGAGTAAAGATCAGTGGCGTCATACCGGAAGGTGTGGGGTGCCCCCAGAAATTTTCAAAGTGACGACATTTTCTTTTGCAATTCATTTTCTTTGTGAAAAAATAGTTTATTTGGGGCTACAGAAATGTCCGGCAACTTTTTGATCACGACCTGGTACCTGAAGTGATTCAGGGGTCGAATGGAAATATTGATTTGAATAAATTGTACCAGAGACCTAACCCCTCCACGATTCAACTGTATGAGGAAACTGTTCTGTTTGTCTTGATATTATATATTGTTGCCAAGTAGTCTAAAACTAAGAGTTCTGTGCCCTCAAGTGATCTCTACAACACTTTTCTGGAATACATTAGTTTTTTTTTTCTTTTCTTTTTTTACGCAATCCAGCCTGTCAGGAAAATAGAAGTACCGCATACATCGCAAAATTGTCTGCCATGTAATAGACATCATGTCAAAAACGATGTAATGCACGCTTTTTGGAGTGTGATGTAACTCATCCCGACTGCTCGTCGGGATGAGTTATAGCTATTCCTATTCAGCCGCGTCGGGTAGCAGTCGGGCTTGAGGTTAACTATGCAATACGTGGCACTGCCCATGTGGATATAAGTCTATCTACTAATGATCGATCTCATATAGGGGCGAGCACCTTGACTTTCTGCATACCGCATACTTAGTCCTGGCTTTTACTAAACAAACGGGCAAACTACAATTTTAAAGTCAGTTTATGGTGCTTATTCAGTGCTATTTGTACATAGATAATTACTATGTAAAATGAGGGCAACTATTACTAAATTTTCCCTAAAAATTCGTATTTTCGGTTTGCTTCGCTCGCATGCATCATGTACCCTTGTTGTTTTATGGTTACTGGAACTTCCTATAGAACAAAATGTAATTATTGCAAAACTATAACCCTGCACCCTCCCCCACCAGCCCCTCTGCATCTTGAAAACTTGACCGGAGGTTAGTTCGGATATCGCTATTTTGCAAAGATATAAAACATCCTGTAATTTCATGGTCTGTTTGGATTCGCATTCAATGCCATTTTGTAGACAGTTAAATGCTTCGTTTTAGTACCTTCAATTGTGTAAAATCTCCAGAGCTTCCGGGGATTCGCTTCCTAATCCCCACACAGAGATATTACTCAACAGGCCATCAGCCGCATGTGGAAGACGATCTGGTGTCAGGCTACCTTGGAAGTACTACCTTAGAACTAGTACTGCCGTGACCAAACCGACCTTGCTTTTGTAGCAGACACATGAAAATGGATGCCTCAAGGTCAAGTTGACATTAACAAAAGTAAGGCTGCGTTTTCCGGGAGGGGTTTTTTTGGTTATCTAGTAATACGTAACATTTCCCTCCTGTACCTTTTTGCAAAGAATTTTATAAAAACGAGGGTTATGAGTAAAACGTTCGTGACACAGATATTTCGTCGGAAATGTAACCCTTATTTGTCGGGAAAAGGTCCAGCACCACTTCTTATTGATCCTCAGGGATGCCCCTAGTAAACATGGTAATATTTTAACCAAAGATCATATCATTTTTGTTTAAAAGGAGTGTATCTTTTAAGCGGCATTACATTGAGAGGGCCATAAGAGGAACTAAGCCTCGAAGGAGGCAAAGGGAAGTTTTGAATACTCCCCTTTGATGACTGCATTGAACAATTTCTTAAGAATCCAATTAAAGTACACAGAGAAATATTTGTATGGAATTCTGCAAAATTATGCAGTATGAGTCTGCGATTTCGAAAGAAAAAAATGCTTTCCCAATATACAATGCTGTCCGTCAAATTGGTTGCTTCACAAGAGCAGGGATTTTTCCCCGAGAGAAACTGGAAGAAATGCACAGTTGAATGCAATTTCCTGGCATCTGGCCATCAAGTATATAAGTGATAACATTTTGCATAGCAGCTTGATATTGGGCCCCAGGGTTAGGAATACCCTTGGGTCCGGGATATGTGGGGTATTTACAAAGTTTTTAGCATCGTAGCGTTTAAGTAAGTATAAGTGACACTGCATGACCTAAACAGACCACAAAGAAACAATCTGGTCAGTTCTTTTGATTCTTCGGCAAATTCTAAATAGACTAAACTCAAACTCAGAATTGAAGTAACCGCCAGTCGATTTGATAATATAGGGGCTTGTGAACGGGGAAGGATAGACAGTGTTGCTGGGAGTTTAGTGGGGATTTTGAGCAAAACTTTAAGTTTTCTTAAGTGGTCCTGCAGGAAGTTAAATGAGATATAACAGAAGTTTATATGGTAGGCGCGAAAAAGCGCCCTTGACAACACAGAAGTAATATTGAAACACATCAGTAATGTTTGACTCCATTCTACAATGCAAATATTATATATTGAATAAAGTTCCCTCTTCATGAGCGGTTTAGAAGTTTCTATTATAGTGAAGCCAGTCTTTCAATTACTGATCAGTGAGAACTGCTGAGTTTGTATGTGTCTTTGGGTGAGGTCAAGAGTGGTAAAAACTGAACACTTCGTAACAAAGGCGGATCCAGCCCAACACTGATGGGGGCAGTCGATCAGGTGGGCGCCATATTCTAAAAGGAGCCGGATGGAGTTAGAAGTGCAACAATGTGCGCAGGGGCGGCGCCAGTGTATAGTAATAGGGGTCAAAGCATGGGGAAGTGATCGCTGTCCTGGGGAGGGATCTAAGGGGGTGTCCCCCTTCCCTTTGAGAAATTTTCGGTAATTTAAGGTTCCTTAGATGAAAAATGGTGCTGTCTTTGAAATATTTTTGGAACTGATCATATATGGCTGGAAAATGCTTCTAATTTCGTGAATTCTAACTTTTGGTTGGGTGAAGGAGGGGGGGGGGAAACCTTTGTTGATTAAGAGAAGGGTTTGTTGTCAACAAACCACCTGAAACCTTCCTTTTGGATACTTTATGCCTTCTATTCGGGGAAAGATTTTACGCAAAAATACGTTATGATTTATAAAAGGGTATCTAAAGGCTGCAAACACCGGAATAGGGCCTCCTGGAAGATCTGGATTAATTATACGCATCAGATATACGCCTAGCCCACCCCTCCTCTTCTTTTTTCTTCTTTCTCTTTCGCTTCCTCCTTTTCTTTTTTTTTCTTTCATTTTCTCCTTTTCTTCTTTTTCCCCTTCTTTTCCTTCTCCTTTCCCTTTTTCTTGCAAATTAAAGGGGGCGGTCGCCCTCCCTGACCCCGTGTGACGCTCCCCTGAATGTATGTATCCCAATCCCAACTGTAAAAAAAAAAAAATAAGACCCACCTTTTATGTCATCAGAATCCAGCAGGTGATTTTTTCCCGCAGTATGGCACTGCCTAACTAGAATGTCAGTCTAGGTTAGGCTGGTCTAGCATATCGATCTCGATTGCCTTTTCTGAGATATTCGATACGGAAGCAAGCTGACCATACGTGACAGACAGTGTTGTGCTAGTGTAGTGACATTTGTTACAGGTCGTCCGTACGCGTACGATGGGCGCGGATCCATATAATAAACAGCTCTAGTCTATGGGGCCAGGTATTCAGGTAGTGTGTGCACAGAAGTTTGCCATGACATGTCCCGCTGACTAAGCTCATTCTGCTACACTAAAAATGTATATGCTGTGGTTTTCAGCACGAAATTTCATGGGGTGCTGTTCATAAATCTGGACGCACGTACTTGCGCACAAAGTAACACATACGATAATGTTGTTGCTTGATGTAAATCTGACAAGGGAATGAGAGATCAATATAACAATATTGTGAACAAGCAAGTGGTAGTTTTACTTAATTTCTTAGGGTGCAGGAGGGGCTATTTTTTTGTATTGGGGGTGCCAGAATGGTCATGGGGGCAACTGCCCCCTTGGATCCGCGCTTGCTTCGTAAACACGATATATGAAGCTAAAAAGGATCCTTTTCATCGTGGATGCGATAGTGTCAGTAAATAAGTCCTAAACCCTATAGATGTCAAAGGATATTTAAGGTCACTGGAGGTGACATCAAGAAAACCCCTTCAATAGCTTGTAAACACGATATCTCAAGACAGGAATAGTTAATACTTATTGTACTTGGTATATAGATTTGCCACTGTAAAGGGTAGAATCCTATTATTATTGGTAGAAGTCAAAGGTCATTTGGGCTTGCCAGATTTAAAAAACTTCTGCTAAACAAAATACTTCAAATAAGGAGTGGCGTAGCCAGAGGGGGCAGGGGGCAGAGTGCCCCCCACAGAAATTTTGGGGACGCGATGGGCGATGTCGAAAAAATGAAAGGGAACCAAAAAAGAATAAACAAAAAAAACTGGGAGGGGTGCAGGGTTGGCGACGGTGGGGGGAGGGGGTTCATAGTCAATACGATAAAGTATGCAGTCCCCGACGGCGACTAGTGTCCCCGACGGTTTATCTGTTTTTTTGCTCTGAAGAGGACAATTTCTCTAATGAGGACCCAAAATTTTCGGCGCGCTAAAGGATCCCTCCTGTTTCTTCAATACTTCCGTTCCACATATCTAGATAGCATAAGTCCTGTCAACCTCCTCAAGTAACAGGTTAGCAGAGTACATAGGTTATGTAGAGGTCGTAAATTTCTCATATAACAAAGCCTAGTTGCTGTTTTCTTGTGTGTGTCATGCGGTAGGTCAGGTGGTGTGCGACCTGCGGGGTAAAGTTTGGCTATTCCATCGGGTAGTCCAGGTGGTTTCGAATGTATGGTATTCCCGATACGGTCTATAACCCCTAAAGTTTCTATTTTTTTCTTTTTGTTCTTCACGATTAAAATTCAAAAGAAGTTTTCAGTGCGCAACTCAGCTTTTGAAGTATTAAGTGATATTGTGCAAAAAATGCCCTGCAGTGGCATGAGATGGTTAGATTCATTCATATTCCCTTCTCACCACCCCCTCAAAATAGGCGCTGTCGGAAATTAGGGTTTCTGGAGTGGCCCGGCCCGTTGTCGGGAAAATTCTGTCGCCACCCATGGTCGGTTTACTAATTTTGACTTTCCAAAGGGTCATTTCTGCGATTAAATCCCAAATTTTCTGTACCCCTTGCCCACTCTTCCTTGGTTCCGTTACTTATAGCTAATAAAGTGCAAACCCTTTCCACCTTTTCAAGTAACTTAATAAGTAAAATTCATGGATTTATGTAAATGTCGGGAATTTCATCTCACTTCGCTAAACTTAGTTAAAGTTCTCTTGTGTCTTTCGTGCGGTACCGCTAGTGACTCGAGGAGGGAAGTACAATGTAAGCTGTGCCCGATAGGGCACAGCTTACATTGTACACACTAAATCAGCGCAGCACACTAAATCAGCGCAGAACTATTTTCCTCTAACATACGCGAATTTTATGCCAAATATATGCCTCGCAACGGCATGGTATGGAGTCTGCCCCCCCTCCCGTCGGGTAAATCCTGGCGCCACCCTGGAGGGATGAGAAAGTTCACCTTTCTACTGACTTGTATATGTGTTATGGAGCAATACGAACTTGAAAATGGAAGCTGGATTTTTTTAGGGCGGCATCTGTGTTTAAGTGGAAGCCATTTTCGCTTAGAGGGTGGATGGCCCCTCTAAAACCCCTCGTGGAGAACACTGGGATACAGTATAAAAAGAAACAAAATATAGCTCCATTTTGAATCTAAGGCCTTCGAGACAGCAAAATGATTTCAAAAGGGGAGGGGACTCCACCTCCCCTTATACCCCTCCCAAAGGACGGCGATCAAGAATGGGGCGATGAGTCCATTTTGCCCCCTCATACAAAAACAAAAACTGGCTACGCCCTTGCAAATAAGGACTCAAAAACGTTCTTCAGAATTCTTACAGAATTGACATTTGGTTTCGTTAAAGCCATATGAAGAAGCGTAAAAATTTATTTGAGGTTACTTAAGTTATAACTACGGAAGGTACTATGAAAACTGCTTTGTAAATTATGTTTTGACAAGATAAAAATGATTGATGGATCCCAAAGTTGGCATGTGGATGTTGCATGTGGAGTATTAGAGCCCTATCCATTTTAATGAAAGTTGATTTAAAGTCCCTGCAAATCTACGGTGAAAATCTCGTAAACATGATATTCAATAGAGGGTAACTTTGATGGATCTCTTAATCGGTATAAAGATGCTCAAGAGCATATAGTGTATAGTTTTCGCCGAAGGTCATTTATGATGATTATCGGAGTTAAAAGTATGGCATCTCGAGTATTGATGAATCTCATACTTTGCAGGTTTAAACCAGGTATCGAAACTCTGTTCCTATAACTCAAGATTATCAATTTTTGAGGATTGGCTACTTTAGAATCAAAAATATGTCCATGTTACCTTAAGGTCAGAGCGAGTGATGCCAAGTGGACAAATTGCCTTTGATTCCCTTTCTTTATATTTGAATACCTTGTTTGACCATGAGTGTTGAAACTGTTGGAACGATTGGATATTTTGTAGATCTGGCACAAAACCGGTCCATACCGATGCTATTGCTAGAAAAGTTATTCAATATTCCACCCAGTGACATCAATATTAAACAGAAATACAGAAGCAATGTCTGATAAAATTGTCCCAATGACATCACAGATTTTCCGGTCTGCATTGAGATTGGGTTTCACTGTCTTATACAGAAAGTTTTACTGCATTTTTGAAAACATTTTTCAAATTTGTCAAGAGAATCCGCTCCAAACATGATAAGTCATAGGACGGGTAAAACTTTGATAATTCATGCTGTGATTCCTGGTTAAACAAAAGTGTTAATAATTGCCGATGTATCTGAAACATTTTAACTCTTTTCATTGTAACTTTACGATAGAAATGTCAGTGTGAAACCTCAATAAGAAAAACTGTTTAATTTTGGCAAGGAATCACTTAGCCTTTGAGCTCTTTGGTTTACAGTCGTCATCGATGTGCCGTCCAATAGACAATTCACAGGATTTGTACTCCAAGCGAGGCAGACAGCTACAGCAACACCCGTTGGCCAGTGGGACAGCTCGGTTGCAAATGGTATCAAAACGATATCATGCACATCCGAAAGTGATACGATTACCCATAGCAGTAACACATCAGTAGCATCAAGTCTAGAACTCCAATGGGTACCGGCTCGAGATTACGGACAAGTTGAATTCTGGTAAGAAAACAGTTTACCATTAATGCTACAGTGGTTTTAATTGTTAAACAGGAAATTATTGACAAAAAGTATCGATGTCGTCAGATTGCCTGAAATGCCACCTCCAAGGCTTTCATATTTCCATAAGACTACTCTGTCTTTCATGATTTTAAAAAAAATACCCCCCCCCCTCAAGAGGGGCAACTCAGAAACTATTCATTCCATTAAATTATTGTGTAGGGGAGAAATAGAACTTGACATCTAGCCTCAACTGTATTCACTTTGTTATGTGTTGAACAGGAAATCGAAGGTGATATATCCCCATGTCATCGGCATAGAAATCCATGAAAGGAGTGGTGTTTGAATGCCCCAATTCGTGTTAATTGCTACAAGAGGTCAACTCTGCGGGTAGCACAATAAACGTTTCATCAATAACCACATGCAAAATTGGGCTTGGGCATTCTGATAGTAGCCGCAGCATGTGATGTGTACATGCTCACGAATAAAGCGATACCAAGAATTTTGGGACCAAACAAATTTAGGTGAAATGTGTAACTATTAAGAATGAACAGAATGCATGCATGATT
>WURT03079157.1:0-13128 GCA_009936505.3 Holothuria glaberrima | reverse complement strand
TAATAATAATAATAATAATAATAATAATAATAATAATAATAATAATAATAATAATAATAATAATAATAATAATAGTTGTCATCATCATCATAATACCTCAGATATTCATTTTCCTTGGAAAGCCTTTTGTTCTCTTCTTCTAACTGTGGCAGCCTTGTGACATCATTACCAACAGCCTTAGCCAATGACACAGCATCTTTGTTTTCTTCTATTTTCAGGAGCAACTCCTACATAAAAAAAGTAAAGAAAAAAAAAAGAGATTTATGACAACCTGCTTCTAGACTCAAGAATTACTACTCACATATAAACCTTCATTGATTCTGTACATTTGTGTTAATTATGGTAGAGATAATTAAAGCAAATAAACTTTTAGTATATGTTTCAGTAAATTCACTTGGGTGAATACTCTACAAAAAATACAAAAATGTAATCAAGCATTCAAATCAGTGACAGTACTGTATTACACATACAGTATTAAAGCATCAGTGCTCTATATTTATTTGATCTGACCACATCATGCAGTACTTGAAGTCTGAATGGCACACTCAATACCCAATCTTACATCTTTTTGCATCTCTCAACTTTCAAACAGAATTCCAAAATGTCTGTCTGCTATCCATGAACCTTCAAATAACCATGTTTTGTTTAATTTTTTTAGCTTCATAAAGATATTTTGCAATTTAAGCTTTCCATCTTTTGTGAAACATTGAAAGAAAAATTATTTCTACTAAGAAAGTTATGTAAAGATAAGTTGCTGACAAGTAAGCTACAAAACAACCATCTTTTACGTGTACATCAGGTTACGTACACTTAGGTGCTACTGTATATGCAGCTGCATCCGTAAAACTTAGTGTATCCCACTTTCCTATTACTTAATGCACAAAGCAATCAACAGATGTGACCTAACATATCCAGAAAACACCAAGGTGCAACCCCACAGTTGTTTGCAAACAGCATGTTAAGTCATGGTGGAAGAATGTGATACACAATACAGCCATAGACCAACAGCCAGTTGCCCTACAAAGCCACCTTCAGCCATCCCCACACCAGTTGAGCACCATGTAACCCACTTAGAGGTGCCCCATCTAAAGCCAGTACAAAATGGCAAGACCCACCTGGGCGCTGTTAAAATCTTTGCCCAATCACTAACTGCTAACATAGTAAGTATGATTTTAACCACTGCAAGTTACAGTTACAAAAAAAAAAATAGTGATGATGTGCTACTATGGAAGAAGAGAGCAATTGAAAGAAAAAGAGTCACCAACAGTAATGCCCTTATTGATGGATTGTACTGACTCTATTGAATAGGCTAAATGTTCCAGAGCAGAAGTGTACAATGAGCAAGATGAAAATTTACGACATACCAGCGAAGCTCAATGCACCCACACACCTCTATGTTGTATGTAAAAGAAAATGCACATGACACATGGGCGTACATTAGCATGGTGCTCAGCTCACTCAGAGTAAGAGCTGAAAGGAAAGTACTGAACTCCAAATCAAGTGTTTTCCAGAAAATAAAATGGAAGAGTGTGAAGTCTGCCATATGACATTTGGGCACCAGAGTAACTTAAAACAGCACCAACGGACCAGCTGTCCTGTCTTTGGCAACCAGAGACATAAACAGTGCAGGTTCTATGGGAGTACGTTTTACCAAAGAGACATGTATCAAAAACAGCAGAGAAGGTGTAGATACGCTGTATGTGAGCATGACCAATCAGGCTGTGCTCACGTATGAACGCGCCAATTTGAAGCAACCAGTAACCTGGGCTAGCACCATGCATACCTGGCCCTGTCATAGACTTATTGAAACTACACACAGCCAGTGAGCCACAACTGGAAAAAAGGCCGTGGCCAGCCTGACTTAAACCAATTGATTACAAACTGAGCCATAAAACCTTATCTAAGTACTGTAACTAACTAACACAGACCCAAGCAACATCCTTGCCATTGAAGGGTATACAGGACTAGGAAATACAGGCAGATCTTCCCTCCTAAGAACAAGTGCAGGTATTGTGGTTAGACTGGGGGAGTGATTGTGGTAAGCGGACAGAGTTACTGATTGGCAAGGGACTTCTGCAGCCTGATGGAAGAGGAAGACATCCACATAGAATCCACAGCTTGTAGACAAGCCAAAGAAGCAGGTCAGATTTCCAGAAGCGGTTGTCTCGGCATGGCACAACGGTCAGGTTTGACACAGACAAGAACAACTTCGCCTGTATGGAAGTAACCCACACCTTAAGCTGCCAAAACAGAGTGCTTCAAACATAAGGATGTTAAACCACTTTTATGTTCAGCCGAATATGCCCATCACACAGTCTTTGCTTTTTCATCTGTTTTGTTAAGTACCTGGTTTAACAGGTATGAAGAAAGAATTTCAGTATCTAAGTAACATGATTCCTTCCTGTTGTTAAAATGCATTCATTTAATTCATGTCCTAAGTTACATGCGCTAACAAGGAAGCCTATTGTAAAAATGTAAATAGTGGCTTACAATGGTCTATAGATCCCTTCTATTTCATTACTGCATACTTGTATGAGCAGTCATCATGTGAGGTCACATGATGTATTAAAGCCAAGTGGAGTAGAGTATAACACTTGAGCTGACCTCTGGCCAAGGTCATGTGGAGTGATTGGGGAGCAGAGGCAGTGCAGTTGTGAGACCTGCAGAGCGACTCTCCTAGTTAATTCCTTGACTTTTGTATTTCCCTGGTTACTCTTGCAGTATTAGGATTAGCCGTGCACTGCATACTGCAGACCACTGTTTCCGTTTATACCAATGATCTGCAGCTGTATGTGTAATGTGTAAAGTTAAGTTGTGTAACAGGAGGAAGTGTGATTGTTAAACCACATTGATAACCTGTTTAATGGTTTAACATGTTTTCAACTCATGTTGCTATTATGGGCTTAAAATGTTGTTGGCTAAGTAGGGGTTTACGAGAACTAAGGACAGCTGTGTCTTTTCATGAAGTATTCAATGTTATAGTAACCCATTTAATTTATGCAAATTATATCTGGTATATAAAGATGTTTTGGGGGTTACTGGACACACTTAAGTCAGGATTTCTAGCAGTATGGACTCAAATTCAAAGCAGTTGGTTTACAGACAGGCGTAGGCCCTAAAGCCATTGTCTTCTGAGTCCTTCGCCTCTGCAGCTGCCTTTTATTTCACTGTTCATCCTGTTTTCTTTACTTTAAATTGCAAGGCTAGTCTGTTTAACCTTTGTACATAAGAACTATTTCACATATATTTGCATAGAAGAGTTACTTTGCATTTATTTTGTGAGAAGCCATTCATTAATTTTACCTTAAGGTACAGAAATACACCATTTTAACTTGCATGACTTCTTTGCAGATCCTTTTTCCTTGTCCTGAGTCCGAGCTATTCCATCAATCCAGTCAACAGTCAGAATATAATATCTCAGGCCAAGATTCCCTCCCTGGAGGCCCAATCACTCCCTCTAAAAACAACATCACCACAACATCATTACAATATTTTACATTACAAGTGTACAAGCCTGATGGACTAAGGCTACAGACTCTAACCTCCATTTCAGCAGAATATTTCCTTTCTTAGGGCAAACTTGAGATTATCAAATCATTAAAATTTGGGGCAGAAGTGCCCACCTCCTTTACTCCCCCAAACCAAACTGAAAGTTGTCTCATACATTTATGTGTTACATTCTCTTTACTTCCCTGATAATAACCTACTTTTCCATTGACTTGTTAAGTTAGGACAACTCAAATACCTCTCTGCAATCTAGGATTAAGTCATACATTCCATTGAAAGAGAGGTTTTGTGAAGAAAAAATAATTTCAACAGGATTAGATGGTAGTCAAAATACAGAAAGACTAAGAATGCACACACTATATGCCTTTCACCATGCAGGTAGAGAAAAGACCTAAATGGGGTTTGTGAAAAGACCATATCAAGGGTGATTAAAAAAAAGGTTAAGAGATCAAAACTTACAAAATTAACTATTGAAGAGTTTGACATACACATTTCACTGTTCCAATTTCCTTTTAATATGACTTCCCTGTGCTGAGACATCAAATTTTCAAGTTTAGTAACTCAATGGAATAAGGTTGATTGCACAACAATTTGTGATGTCAGTATTGTTTTAGTTGAATTTAATACCTTCCTTGTTTTCCCTAAAGTGGCTCCACCTTGTTTCAATATGTGATCACTTTTGCTAAAAGAATGACACAGCTTTGCAAGCCATCTCTGTGCAACATGCTTTCCCAGAAAAAGGGAGCTTTTTCAAGGTCATATGCACATTTTTGTTTCAAAAGGATACAAAAGTACAGGTAGGTAATGTGAGTTGTGCGAGAAGGATGTCACAAACTGATGCCCAATCAATTCAGGGCTTGAAAATAAGTTTTTCCTCTCTGGAGCTAAAACAGCTTCTGACAACCTTCACTTTGCAGCTTTCTTGGAGCTGTTTTAGCATTGTCTGGAGCTGATTTCAATTTTTCAAAGAAACTACTGCATGTAGCATCCTCTAATCATCTCCGAATTAACAAACTTGTGCATTTAGTAAAAGAAATTCAAAGTGTAAGAGACAGAGAGTAAGACAAACGATTTATTTGATGTAACACATGGCAGTATTAACCATGGTGTGATCATTCCACCCCTGAAAAACTTGGAAGGGAATGGAGGGGCTGGGCATGTATACAGCAGCTTTGGATTGCCCGCATTGGCGCCTTGAATGTGTAGGAGGTAGGGGGCAGGAGTTCATAGATTGTTTCCCCTGCCCCATGGCTATGGACTCATCTTTGATTGAGATGGTGCAAAGCTCCAACTCTATTGGGTTTGGATCAACTTAACTGGACACTACAATGACCTGAATTTGTAGTAGCTTCTCGTAACAGTGATTTATAGGGGGTAATTTTTGAATATTTTTTTCAAGTTTTGACATGGGAAGATGCAGCCTGTAGATAAAGTAAGATCCTGCATGATCAAGAGCACTTAAGAGAACAAGCATAACTTTGGTATGCACTCAAGATAAAAAATAATTAGAAAAACATTAACGTCGGAGCAGCTCTTCAAGTAGGAGATTGTTGCAGATACACGTGTGTAGGATAGGTTTTCATTGTACATATGTGTAATAAGTTAGGAAACAGCAAAAGTGCCAAGACATGCTGCAGAAAATTACATTGAAGAGAAAAAGTTCCCACCTAAAGCTTCCGAATGTATCGCAGAATGGTATTTAAGGGTCTTTTGCACATGCCATGTAAATGTTTTTGTACAAAAGTGTATGCAGAGAGCAGTAGCTCACATGTTTGATCAAACCAGGCTGAAATTTCTTTCGTAGGGGAGTCTAAAACTCTGTTTAATCGTTTAGCCGAAAACTATCACTCTATAATATCATTGGTTTATTCGAATTTTTTCCATCCATCTTAAATTGTTATGGGGAAATTTTGATCGAGATCATATACTTTAGTGTAATTTACTACACTAAATGCAATGTCCAGCACCATGACATCGTGCATGCTCTATGGCTTAGGATTTGCAAGGTGGTCGATGTCACCGCGGAACTAAACTATACGCAGTATATATGTAATGTGATGCGGTATTGCTACGTAACATTGCATGGACAGACGGATGGGCCATAAACCAAAACTTTATTTCTTTCACGGTACATATTGCAAGATTTTAGGACAGTTATGTGGTGTAATTGGACATTTATGTGAGGGAAATGTTTCTGTGATTTTGAGATTGATTGCGTCACGCATCTGGCGCTATTTTTAGCGCCAGACAAACATCTACTTTTTCGTTTTTCTGGAGCAGTCGGGGCTGTCTCTGGCCCTTTTGCTCCAGAGCGCCAGACTATTTTCGAGCCCTGCAATTGTACCAAATTAAGTGAATAAATGTTTTACATCACAGCAACGGAATAAGCTAGGAAGATGAAAGTTGAACCGATCAGATTGATTATTTAACTTCTATTAGGCTACATATTTTCCTTGTAATTTACAAGTTTAGGTACGCTTGAAAAAGGTACTTATTACTCACCTTATTGGTTTGCTTTACTTGGTATAATTCTGCTTTGTACTCCTCAAGAGTTCTTCTGTTAGCTCCAGCCTCTACAGCTTTTCTGAAAATATAACAAATTCCCATTAAATTTTATTCAATACAAAAGAAGGAAAATTGACTATTCACTTGGGATATTGAGTTTGGTATCTACAACTCATGATTTGTACTCCAATACCCTACACCTAAGACCTATTCAAGATATAACCACTGGTTTAACTGTCAGTTCCCAGTCATTAACAATGCATGTAACAAACCTAGTATCAAACCACAAAGCTATCATCCGACAGTTAATGGCTCCATTGTTGTCTTACCCTATCGTTCAACTCTAAAGGCATTTATTGACTAGAAATGAAGGTCAAAATGGCTGACTGTCCATCCATGGAAGTGCATTTTTGGTTCATTTTTGCAGAGTCTTCACCAACCAGTCATTTTTTCATTGTATAAACTTTCTCTAACATTGTGTCATTATAGGGGTTGCCTGCATATGGTGTGCACAGATTGAACTACCCCCACAGCCATATCATGTCCCATAACCCTGAATAAAGAAAGCTTGATCTTTTACATACATGCAGGACAAGTATTTTAGTGCATGAATGTTATCGGGTTATGTGCAGCACGTAAACACGTCCTTTGCAAAGCAAAAACACACATGTGTATGAAAGCACACATACATGCAAACGTGTGCTAGCATTTTTGGCAGTCATATAAGTCTGAGTAGCTGTTGCATTCAAGATCAAATCAGCACTGTGTATTCTGTCTACTCAATTAAGGTGTTATTCTGTACATTGTGCAGAGTTTTAGGTTCTTAGCCTAGGATTTTGTTCAAGGAAGCACACAAAGGTATGTGCCAGTACTATTTTATCTACGTAAGGAGACGTAAGTTTTGATTCATAAACATTGTGCAGGGTGTCGTTGTGAATCCTGTTGCTAAGGTAACATGTTATCTTAGTGTAACATTAACTTCCTATCACTCTATACCTTAGTAATGTGCCAAATGCTAAAAGTACAGATTACACAGTCTTTGCTTAAACAAGTCTGCTAATAAATAGGTAACTCAGCATCTCTTTCCATTGCTTTGCAGCTCTGAAAGGGGACATGTCACCAGTTTGTAGTGCTGCCTCTTACTGTACATACCTGAACTGTAAGTAAGAGTGTTGCTTCAGTGACAAAAGTACTGCTGTTCCTTTACTCTTCAGGAAATGCAGGGACATATACCTCTCTTCATGTTAAGAAAAGCACCAAAATGTTGTCACCGTTTATTGTTACATGCTTGACATGCACAGTACAGCACAATGACAGATGGTTATGAGACTAAACATTTTGGACCTTACGCTTGCTTTCAAATTGGCCAAAATTTTGTACAGGGCATGTATAAGACCTATGTGTAGCCTCGAGTCAATAAATACTATTAGGTCCATCTACTTCATTTGTTGGAAAAATGGAGTATCTTTCACTTTGTTTGCCCCAAGGATGTCTTCAGCACACAGCTACTTGGATTTGGAATGGAGATTTGGAAAAGAACTCCAACTTTCAACACTCACAACTCTAATGAAACTCAAACCCTAAAAATTTAGGAAAAGAATTAAGAAGTTTGACTTGCTTGCCAGGAAATGAACATTTTTCCCAGCCCAGAATGAAACTGCTGGTCTTACTGTAGTTTAGCATTGATATGAGCAATAGTTAGTAAGTTAGTTAGATGAAGTTTTACGGCTCAGTTTGTAACCAACTGGTTTAAGTCGGGCCGGCCACTGCCTTTTTTCCAGTTGTGGCTCACTGGCTAGTTTTCCGTACTCCATTGATATGAGTGATGTAACTTGAAACAAACCTAGTACTCAACTACTTCATTTGCTGAAATTATTCTGTCATCCTTTACTCCAAGGATGTCTTCAGCATACTTAGATTTGGAGACTTCAGACTTAAGAATTAAAAACTTCAATAATTTATGCTCAACAGTTATATGGAACTGCAACCAAAATGAAACTACTTAACAGTTTTACCATTAGTGTTCTGTTGATAACCAAGCTCTATAATATAATAAAAAGACTCAGTGTCCAACTAACCTCATTTGTTGATGTAATTGTGTCTTTGTTTGCTCCAAGGTTGTCTTCAGCATACTCTGTTCAGAGTCTTTTCTGTGTTTAAAAGAATGCAATGAACCATAAAATAAAAGTATCACAAAGAAACTGCTGTATAAAATGGTTAACTGTATTCAAACATAGCCCCAGGGTGAGCCCTTAATCATTCCCTCACTTGCAAGTGATATGTATCTGATATTGCATACATCTAACAAAACAGCAAAATGGCTGACCTCTTGTAGGTAAATTTGTTAGTTAGATGGGGTTTAACAACACACCAACACGAATGTGTTATATAGTGTCAGCAAGAATAAAGGGATAAAAATAAACTTAAAAAGGTAAAGATGGGGTAAAATTAACTGAAATGTCTTGGCAAATGCAAATGCAGGCGTCTTGTCAAAAATTCCTACACAGGTCATTTTCCTTGAGAAAGCCCAAAATGAGAGAATAGTCTATGTGATCAAATAACGTCTTCAGGTTTGGCACAGTGTAGTACTTCTGACGAATACGGGAGTATTCATAACAGTCAGCGAGAATGTGACTGACCGTGATAGCACAATCACAGGGGCTCTTGTAGGTAAAGTGTTCTCATCTCCAGTGTAAAGAGAGTGTGTGCTAACTGGATTCTTCCATGACACTTTAAAGTTTTAGCAAAGGTTATTCATTAATAAATGTGAAGCTTCCCATTTCAAAAGACAGGCATGGTCAGTTACTGCACATTTTAAGTGTGCACCCCTCATTCACTTCTGTGATGAACATCTTACATAAAGTGACACACCCCTGAGTCACAGAGGGTATGAACAGTTTGAATTTCGGACTGATACTCATCTTAGTTACTCAACTGCCTGACAATTTTAATACACTTATCTTCTGGGTGTAATAGCTGACTCACAATGACTCATCGTGGGTTACCAATTATGTACAGTAACTGACATGATGAAATTACAAGGGTAGTGACTCACTCCTTAATTGAAAGTGATAAATAATGTTGGTACAGTGATCACAGGAGTTTAAAGCATTGCATACATACATACACTATACATACATATTCCAACAAGGCAGGACACTTTAAATTCGAGGCTTTACAGCACTCTCTAGTAAATTATGCGCCTACTTTAGCTATCCATACGGTCTCTCTCATAAAATCCACAATGCAATGTAAAGCACAGCAGAAGAAGGCAAAGTCAGCTTTGCAGATGTAGGCTTGGTCACTCACCAATCACAACTGGCCATGCATGTCAGTGCTGTGAATCGCAATGCTGCGAAGCCCGGGATTCAAAGTGTCCTAACTTAATATTTTATACGTGTATAGTGTATGTATATGTATACCGGTGCAGTAATGTGCATGTGAGTCATATTGTCATCATAAATGATCCACCCTTGACTGACCATGCTCCTGGCTAGTGAGCTAAGTCATCCCATTGACAGAAGCATTACACACCTTCTGTACACAAACTGTGACTAGCAGCATAGCAAAGAAAACATGCTTATTTCACATGAAAAAACCTGTCTTATGAATGTACCTTGTTGGAACCAATACATATATATTATTTACTAAAGGTCTCTCATCCTTAAATGGGAGCATTTATTGAATATCATTCACATAAATTTTAAAGCAAAAATCTTACCTTGATATTTCATTCTTCAGTTTTGAAATATGTGACCTTGTTGATAATTGTAACTGGGGAGAGGCCAAAGGTCAAAATCATTTTGAAATTTCCTGCTGCACATAAAATCAACTGTTATACAATTTAATACAAAGTATAAAACAAAAACAGCTAAATAAACAAGGGTCTCTGCTCCACAGATTTCATGCTTTCAACAGATCCTATCGAGCACTTTTTATGAATCTGATGTCTTCTCTATAGAGGGTTGTAAGCATCAAGGTTTTGGGACACTCACATCAAGTCTGTTTTTATTGGGTCATCTATGATGGAGTTATCTGCTGGTTGATGCTGGTTGGGGCCCATCAGGATACAGAAATACCAACCCCAACTAACCTCAGAAAGTACTGTTTCTAACCAGTTCTGATTTCAGATAACATAGAAAACAAAATAAGAGTTCCTTGCCCCACAAGATATATACCTTTAATTTTTCTAGGTCTGCATGTTCCCCATCCCACTAGACTAATCATTAACGTGTTTTGATGGAGGGCACAAAAATGTTGACCACTGTAACTGGGAATGTATAAGTCTTGTGTATTGTTTTATCGGGGGGGAGGGGTGGTGTAGCCTTCTAGCCGTCACCCTACTGCCTCATACATCTATGAGTTGGACAAGCTGCTACACAGTTTACATTTGGACCCTTGTTATGGATCCAGGGAAAGGGCAGTTAGCACTCCAGCAATCCTGGACAAGATCCTGATGAAGTTATGCAAGCAACAGTCACAATGTCATGTTTTTGCAGTGACTTTTAACTTGACAGACAGTATTTGTGACTTTTGTCAATAAACTAAATAAAACTCTTACATCTTGCAAAGCAGTCTCTACTTTCAGCTTTTTGTCTTTTAAGTCTCTTATCTGTTCATCATACTGTTTCCTCAGGGTGTCTTTGGAAGACTTAGCAAGGGATAACTCCTCTGAGAATTTTTCATCTCGTTTCACAAGCAATGCTATTTTGCTTCTCAAGTCCTCCACGTGCTTCTCTAATTGCTAAATATTAATAAAAGAAAACCAAAATTTTGTTGTAAGATAGCAATTATTTTAGCCATTATTACAAGTTATTTTTTACACTACTTCAGAGACAAAAACTGTTCTGATTTCTAAATAATATGACAATAAAATGCTGCATAGCTCATCAAATGATTTATTTTTTTCTTTCTTTCAACATGTATCACTTGTACTGTACTATGATTATTTTGAGCACTTTATGTTCAACTAAAACAAAATTCTTAAAAAGTTTTGATTATCATTTGTATTACTATCATCATTTCTTTCAAAGTATGTAGAGGCAAATTGTTAATAATTGGACAATACCTTTTTCTCCTCTGAATCTTTAGATTGTTCTTTTTCTGTTTCCATTCGTGCCCTTTTGCTTGATCTTTTCAATCCTTCCAGTTCACTTTCAAGTCTTGCAATTCTGCTCTTGTCTGACAACCTTTCCCCAAGTTGCATCCTCTCACTCTGTTCTTGCTTACTTTTCTCTGTTTAAAACAAAACCAGAAAACTTTTTTTCAGCAGATGTACAGTGCAGTGTTCTCCATAGAGTTTGAAGCAGGAGTGATGGGGTATACATGAGATGATGCATGAAGTCTGTTTGTCATCACCAACCTGACTGAATACTTCAATCAGTTACTGACAAGACAAGAGATATTTCACTTCTCTTCAATTCAACAAAACTTTGATACAAAATGTAAACATGAAAGAAAAAAGCTTATTTTATAACTAATTCTGTTACATGGAAAATAGTAGTACCTTAGTTGGGCAAACTTTTTTCTTTTTTTTTTTGGGGGGGGGGGGAAAGTTTCTTTTTTAAGGAGAGGATGGTTTCACTGAATTCTGAGAGGTCACTATTTTAATTGGGCACCAATTTCACTCAGTGTGAAGGGGCCCCTTAAAAGTATACATGGAAAACATTAGCCAAAGCTCGACACATCCCCACCCTAAAGTGAGGGGCAAAAAGAAAATCACATGGGCACGTGCACAGCTTTATACAGTACATTTTCCAAGTAAAGTCTTCTCCACAAATGAGTGCAAAGGCTATTCTGGGAAGATCCCAACTAGACAATAGATATCCATGAGAGGGAGTAGGTTGAGAGAATAGCTTCAGCATCCCAACAATAAAGAAATGTAACAAGAATTTGTCCAAGATTGCACAGGCATGACCGAGACTTTGTTAACGGTCTGGAAGGATTAGGGATACTGTGGTTCTATGAAAAGTGACAATAATTACAGTACACAGTCAGGGTTCCAGCTAGAGAATATTTAGTGCCGGGCAGTAGTTGGTTTACGAAATGCCACCCTGGGGGAGGGTCTTAGGGGAGGGGTGTCCCCTTCCCTTTGAGAAAATTTTGTATCCTTATGGGGGCTTAGATTCAAATGGTGCTACATGTATCTTTTCCAATTTTTGACCTAGTTGTCTTTGTAATTTCATTCACTTTTTTTTAGCTGATGTTTGTTTATTTATATGTTTTCGTTATTTTTTCCAATTTTTAGTTCATTCTACTAAATGTAATGTTCATCTAAAGGTACAGTATAGAATAGGATCAAAATAGCGCATTTTCAGCAACGTTTCAGTTTAGTTTGAGGAAAATCCGTGCCGGGACAGTACATTTGACTGTGAGTGCCATGCGCAAATAAGGAGTGCTGGGCTGCCCTGCCCGGTGCTGCCCACCGTAGCTAGAACCCTGTACAGAGTATTGGGATGATAACTTTCATAGAAAAGAAGCATTGAAGGAGATCTTTCTTCAATTCCTACAGAATTCAAATTGGAGAAAAGGGTTTGAGTAAAACTACTTCATCCAAAAAATAAAGACAGCAACAAAAACAACTAAACATGAATGTTAATCTTCTATAAAACCTGAGAAATTCTCACCAAATTTGTTATTCAAAAAGTTATTGAACTCCCCCATCATGTTCAAAACAACAGTATTCTCCTCAGGGATGTCCATCTTGAACTACTGTACTGTACTTGTATGATATACCTGAAAACTGAAAATAAAAAACAAGAAATGTTTAAGTAAATAGGTCTCTAATTTTCTATTTGTAGGCAATGTGCTGGAAATGGTATGGAAAGAGAAAATACAGTAGTTCAAAATACATTCATGCACTATGGCAAAATAATTATTTTGTATTGTATGCCCAAATAAACTGGGCCAATTTATAATTTATACTGTAGGCCTATATATACGGTATTGTCCCACTGGAGCCTCCTTCACAATTTGGCAGACCTAATAAACTATGACTACAGTTACAAAGAAAGGTGTGCAGGTATCTGATGATACTGTGTTTTTGGCTTTGTTGTTCTTCCTAGCTCATCTGTATACAGCATAAGCAATTTCTCTGGCAACAGCTAATTTCCACTT
>WURT03079156.1:11248-31697 GCA_009936505.3 Holothuria glaberrima | reverse complement strand
TAGTTAGTTAGTTAGTTAGTTAGTTAGTTAGTTAGTTAGTTAGTTAGTTAGTTAGTTAGTTAGTTAGTTAGTAAGTTGAGGTTTTACGGCTGAGTTTGTAACCAATTGGTTTAAGTCGGGCCGGCCACGGCCTTTTTCCAGTTGTGGCTCAGTTGTGGCTTTGTGTTTACATAAAGTGACAGCCGGCTTTTTTACGTTGAGAATTCAACGAAAATAAATAATGCATGCCGTGAAAGCCGTCTCGAGGGGTCAAGTTGAGTAAGGTGTTATTTAATTAAAAAATTGCAGAATACGTTAAATAGGCTATCAAACTATTTTTGTTTGATAACGGTAGTAGGTAAATTTACTCAAAAATGAACTGTAATCCCACAGTACTACAGTGTATACAGTATGATAATAAAGCATCATTGGAGATGGCCTACCTTACCTTAAACACTTGCAAGGTCAGGAAGAGACCTACGTCAAAGGGCTTTTGTAGTTGTTAAGCATTTACAAAAATGTCGTAAAAATAAGTCACTAAACCTTAGCCATACTTTCAAATTCCTAACCTAAAAAACCCAGTCTTTGGGTAACAGAGTCTCATTCTGCCGTGCACCAATATATTTTACAAGTGCAAGGGTTCGAATCCGGCTTTCCTCTAATTTGGTACAGCCTCACAGGCTTTGTTATCAATAATGGTTGCCCAGCTGGTATATGAGATTTTGGTAGGAAGTATGGTTGCTTGACATGAAAATAACATAGTGGGATATTTGATGTAAAAATCATTAAATATCCAGAAAATAACCGCAATTTCCGTTAAAATCCATCGAATATTGACCATTTTACAGAGTAATTGCTATTTCACACTTGTATTATGAAAAAACATGAGTTAAATATGCAAATATGTGACATCATGAGATGGACATACCATATATTGCTCATGTTAACCTTAATTTCAAGGTCAGTGGTAGCATTGTTATCCCCTGAGGGGTTTATTATGAAAGTTAAAATTCTTTCCTTCAGAAACATTGACATCACTCAACAAAGTTTAAACTATCTGATCAGTACATAAGAGATAATTTATATGGGGTTAACAAAAGAAATCTTAACATTGTGTAACACTCCGCATCATTATTTTTGCATAGTAATGAATTTGTTCAGAAACCATCAAACTTTGAAGACGTATATTTTGACAACAGTAAAAGATATTGAAATAATTCCAACAGATCTTTCATTGGAGGACTTAATTCTTTAACTGACAGGTGAAACAGCTCTTTTTGGTGCATGTCACACGACCTTTAAATATCAAATTCCATCAGTCAAGTTTAATCTAAATAAAATCAATAAATTCTTCCTAAAACAAAAGCATCTTGTTTGACATGTTTTCTATAATTTTATCAGTGTCATATTTATTATGGAATTTATGAAGTCAAGTTTCAGGGTCACTGGTCTCAGTGGGCACAAGAAGCACTTCCTTTGTAAGGACCCCTTGAAGGTGAGCCTCTGAGCACGACTATATCGAGGAATCTCTTTGCGCTCCCATGTTTTCCCCCATAAAAGAAGATTACAGTGGTCACTCATTCACAAAAAACCCCCACAGTATTATACACAGCTCTCCACCCTTAGGATGCGACTTCATTACGAGGGTAGCAAGGCCCACCTGATCTTGCTTGATGCTGTCCTTGGTCCTTCTGTTACTCATTATGAAGGGATCCCATTAGACTGCAAGTCCGGCAAAGAGTCTCATTGCCCCTCTGGCCGGTGCTCTTATGAGGTGAAATGACATACCCTTTCCTGAGGAAGTTTGTACATTTCATCCAAAAAAAAAGTTGACAAAAGGTTTGTGATGAGTCGTTTGATGAGCACATTATTTGATCAACGGTCACTAACGACTGCATTGATGGCAAATTTTGACTTCACTAGACAACACGTAAGAGGTAAATTTTGGAAGAATGTAGAACTACATAACTTTCTTAGAGCCTTACTATAAGTATAAGGGGTTAGAAACTCACTATGAACGAAGTAGGAACTGGGGCACGGTGGCCGGAACTAAACGCAAAGAGGTCAAGTTTTCCGCTACATCTTGATTTAACACCACGTGTGCGGATTGTGATGCGTTTTGAAGCTGAGGTTTTACAAAATACCAGTTGGTTTCAATGCGTTAAAAACGGACACACCTTTTGGAACTTGCAAAAGAATTATACAGCTAGATCAAAATTGCTGAAGTATAGTTCAGTCTTATTTCTTACCCGTCAAACTGCACACTTTATTCCAAACATCTCATGGTGAACAGAGATAAACAGTAGCTTCAAAAGCTATGAGAATAGCCTAATTTAGAAAATAATCGCATCATACCGAAATATGTTACTTATATTTTATAAATATTTTTGTCAAAATAAACTATAAACGGCTTTTCGATTTGACGACACAGTTTTTAGCTGGCAAGAATATTCTAGAGTACAAGGCAGTGAATTCTTTCTGTGAGAGTGTTATTTCTGGTAAATAAACAGCTGCTTTATTTTGACTTATCCATCATTCTGAATCAACAAGTCATGGTTTTAAGGATGTAAAACTTGACTGTAACACAAATCTAATAATTCCGAGAGCGAAGTGCGCAAACAGATCCATTCTATAAGTCACTTTAGATAGCAACGTTTTGCTTCATTTTATGTTGAAGAAGTTATCCGAGCATTTTAGGGCCGTAGCGGCCTGGGGTCATGGGGCAGTTAACCCCCTCCCTACCGGAGAGATTTTTCGAACCCTAATTGAAAAATGCTCTTCTTGAAAAATATATTAAAAATGTTAAAAGCACCACTGTCCTAGTAATGCTTTGGGAAAACGCATATAGCCCGGGGTTACCGTTTCCCAAAAGTCCCGTGAGAGGTCCACACACCCCTGCGACAAACGGGGTCTTATGCGGATAACTCTCATTTATGATGAACAAACCTCCTTCCTCATGCCTGATGCACATGCTGAAGCCTGTAAGGTCAAGATCTTTAGTATTGCTTCTCACACGGCGCAACAGCATGTCTATATACGGTGGCATATGGCTACCTACATGCTAAAATCAGTGAGCTTGTTGAGAATCATTACTCCCTGTTTTTTTTCCTACAAAACGATTATACTGAATGATTTTTACAACTTAAACTTATTTCCAATTAAATTCGTAGTTTTCCAAAGCATCAAGTCTCAAAAAATGTTTAGTTGCAACATAAGAGATCTATAAAAAGTGTAATTTTCCCAATCTTGGAGGCATTTTTTAATTTTTTTTACAAAAAAGACATATGCCTCACACTAACCTTTGGTGTCCCCCAGTTGCGCACTAGGGCATTGCACATTGTCATACCAAAGCAGAAAAACACTCCCTGAAAAGTTCTAAAACATATAATTAGCTCAAAGCTTTTTAAAAAATAGCACCATATTGTATCCAAGAAGCGCGCAACCTCACAGAGGTAAATGTTTCTCTACGGGGAGGAGCCATAGAAATCATTCTTTTCCGGCCTTACACCCAATCAAAAAGAAAATGGAAAAAGACACCAAAAGTGAGAATTTTTCAAGTTAAACATGAAACCCGTTCAAAGCTTTCCCAAAAAACAGCACCATTTTAAATAATGGCCATCTCAAGTACACAAAGCTTCTCAAACAGAAGTAGGCGTGTCATCAGGTCCTTATATACAACCCTACCTCCACCCCTACATCCACCACCGAAAGTTAGACAAACGACACAAAACAATGGGAATTAAAAGACATATAAACAGCTCAAAGCTTTGCCAAATACAGAACAAATTTGCACCCTGGCGACTTGTTAATAAATGTCAGGTCCACCACTTGGACCCTTTAAGACCTCTTCCTTCAGGGCGTTATGGGTGACATAATGATGCCTGGGTGCCAGCCATCCCACGAACCCCATTGTGCCCAGTGGTTTCGCCTAGGTCACGGCCCTGCCAACTTACTTGTCTCAAGTTGTCTGTTTTTTTTACCTTTTGCATTTCGTGTTTTGATTTCTTGCCGACGACAATATATCTCATCTCATCATACCCCCAAATTGTGCCGTTTTCATTACGGTACCAACAAAAGAGAACCATACCATTCCAAGATAAAATTGTAGAAAACAACGTGTATCTTTTCACAATCGTAACTCTGGTACATTGATTACTAATTGCAATTATAAAAAGGGACGGCGCCACAGGGGGGCAGGGGCGACCGCCACCTATCATTTGCAAGAAAAAGGGAAAAGAGAAGGAAAAGAAGAGGGGAAAGAAGAAAAGGAGAAAACGAAAGAGAAGAAATGAGGAAGCGCAAGAAGAAGAATAAAGGAGAGTTGGGTAGGCCTATATTCGATCCATATAATTTAATTAAGAGCTTCCATTGCAGTGTTTGCAGACTTCAGATACCCTTTTATAATGCACAAATGAAGCAAGCAAACTTTTCGTAGTAGTTAAAGAATGTTTCAGTGGACTCCACGTACGTATTTTTGCGTAAAACTTTCCCGGAATAGACGGCAATAACGTATCAAAAAGAGGGGCGTCAGGAGATGTGTTGACAATATACCCTTTTCTTATACAACAAAGGCTTCTTTCCTCTTTTATCCAACCAAAAATTAGAATCCCTTAAATGATGAACATTTTCCAGCCGTATATGATAAGTTCAAAAAATATACCAAAGACAGCACCATTTTGCATCTAAGTAACCGTAAATTACCAAAAAATTCTCAACAGGTAAGGGGAACACCTCCATTTAGACCCCTCATCAGGACAGAGATCACTCACCCCATGCTTCCCCCTATCAAAATACCCTGCCACCGCCCCTGATTTTAAATACCTTACGTTGGACTTGTGTGTAGGATGCTGTGACTATGACATAATGAAATATTGAGTTACCACCTCCGGGGTGGGGTAGCTCCATGCACGGAGTTAGGATACTTCCATGACCAAATCGACATTGCTGAACGGTAGAAGACACATGAAAACGAATGCACCATGGTCAAATTGACTTTGCCAAAAGTTAAGCTGCGATTCCGGTGGTTTTTTCTGTAGTTTTTGCAAAAATTTCCTAAGATAAGGGTTATGAGTTGACCGTTCAACGGTTCTTGACAAAGGTATTTGCGACCCTTATTTGTAGGGAAAAGGTCCAGCCCCCCCCCCACACACACACACACACATCTATCATTAGGGACCCCAAGTGGGAACTGTCTGGAGAAAAAAACAATAAAAACTTGTGTAATGTTTTTCAAAAACACCACTTGCTCCTAATGTGGAGCCACATGTTACAATTTTTTTAAATTTTATCATTTACAACTATTATCTTGTGGAGAGTTACAGTACCCGCGTTGTAATTCTACAAACCTACTCTTACTTCGAATGAGGTCTTGTCGATTGCACAATCTAAAATTCTTTCTGTGTTGGGTCACGCAGGTGTGATTATTAACAATAGCGTCTTAAATTCACCCTCCATCCTCTTACTTGTACAGAATTGCATTGAATGCTGTATTGTAACAGGGAGAACCCTTATAGTTAGTAGGATAACGCATAGACTTTACACAATGTTCAACATTCACTGTGGAATACTTGCCTCAGTGTATGCGTTGGGTTTGCTCTTTCCTCATCATTGAATCTAGGATTTCTGATACATCTTAAGTCCCGAGAGTGACAGTTTTTATATTAAATTCATCGTATTGCCACACGGTCAGCTTTAACGATAACTTCTAAGTTTGTCCAATGCAAAGAAGAAGAGCTAAGTGTGAAGCATGAGGAGAAGGAGAGGAAGACGAAAGCTAAGACAAGGATAGATGAAGAATCTCTAAAATTGTAAGTTGTCTGCAGAAATCCACGGGAAAACAAGTTTTACTGAAGAAATGGCGTTCATAAGAACAAAAGCCGTGAGAAGAAAACTAACATTCTTTAGGAAGATTAAACATTCCAAGCCTTTAACAAAGATATGGTTAATGACATGTGTATTATTAGTATTTACTTTAGCTACAGTTTACTTTGAAAACCTCACTGTGACGTCAGCTTCACAAAGAGGTCGAAGCGTAAGAAAGCTTACAGACTGGGAATATAGTGGTATGACAAAGGTCGGACCAGAGTATGGACATCATGATAGCATCTTCGGACATTTATTCAGTTTAAAGTGGCTTGATAAACATTCCGATTATAGACGAGAATCAGCTGAGTTTCCTAGTTTGATAATAACAGGGAAACATACACCATCGCTACTAGGAAGTGACTCTCTGAGAAGTCAGTCATTATTACAAAATGCACACAGAAACGAGAACAGCAAGAAGGCTACCGAAAATGGGTCATTAGGTAGTTCTCTTTTAAAGAACCGTGTTTTCCTGTCACAATTTGAAGCAGCGGCGGGACAACATTCTGACCTAGGTCAAAGGTCACAGATAGAGCAAGTGAGACGAAGTATTGATCATTTCTGTGGCGTTAAAAAATTTCTCTTGTTTGGTATAAGACCAAGATGGATACAATATTGCAAATCGAAGTCCAATCCTCAGTTCCATTATCTGATCAATTTTCCAAGAGCCTTTAAATGTAGAACATTAAAGTGCACCATAATTTTAAACTATTCAGTTGAACCGAGAGATATAGGTGGATATGACGTCATTATTTTCACAAATGTTTACCAGTGGCTGACACAAGAAATGTGGGAATGGGCTCACGGCAATCGTACTCAAGGTCAACGATGGGTCATGGTAACCCAAGAGAGTCCTCTTTATGTCCAAGGACTCCGACCCCCGAAGAAGTTCGGAAATACTACCTATGATTGGTTGGACTCATATCGACAAGATTCGCATTTTTATCACCCTTACGGGTGGTTCAGTCCATTTACTTCACCAAAGCAATGGGATTTGAATATTACGAACTTCGTGAGCGGAAAAAGTAAGTTAATGGCTTGGATGGCGAGTCACTGCGAAACGGAACAATGGGACCGTCAGAGGTTTGTAAAAGATTTTAGTAAGAAGGTCGAAGTAGATACTTACGGAAAATGCGGTGAGCAACAGGTCAAGTGGACAAAAAAAGAACGAATATACACGACCATTTTCAAAAAGTACAAATTTTACTTGAGTCTGGAAAACAGTTGCTGTGATGAATATATTACTGAAAAATTTTGGCGGTCTCTTAAATTGGGAGTGTTACCAATCGTAGTTGGAGCACCTTACCAGCATTATCTCAGAAAGGCCCCTCCCAATTCCTTCATCCACGTTGATATGTTTAACTCCATGGATGAGCTAGCTGATTACATTTACAAACTTGATCGCGACGATGTAAAGTATTCGGAACACTTCCGGTGGAGGAGTATGGGACAACTGACGTCACGTCCCCTTGTAGATCACTTCCTGTTACCACTGACCAATAAAACTCACTGTTCCATTCTATCCAAGTACATGCGTAGTGAGATGGATATTGAACGACAAGACAAACTTAATTATTTCAGTAGTTCTTGGCATAATTCATGTTCTTCGTGTAGTACTAGATCTTGGATGACAGAATATATGTATGACGATCATCACTCACGACAGAATCATGACATATGGGCATGACCACGACAAATGACTACAAGCCTACCGTATTATGTCACATATCAGAATAGCGAAGAAAAGTCATAGCCAATGTGTTAACGTTTGTTTCCAAACTTTCTCAAAATATTACCTGTTTGCAAAAATACCAAGTCGAAAATAAATACCGTTGATTAATAATCATATGATATGGTACTCAACCCTCCTATTGGTCAAAAGTTTGCTTACGTAACATCTCATCAGATCTGGAGCATTGGAGGTGCTTCCGGATTTAAGTCTGCCCCCTATTAAAACTTTGTTTGACAGCGTGATGCATTGCGAGATTAATTTACTATATCATATGTAAGCTTTATTAAAATTGCTGGATGTTTTCTTTCCTGGTAAATTTCCGGTAAAAATTGTAAACATTGTAAGTTTACATCAAATAATGGGATAAAAATTCCATTCAATGGAAATTCTTAGGATGCGAAAAGTTTTTCGTTGTAGGTTGATAGAACGATCCGCATAAAATGAAACTCGCAAAAACATATCATTTGACTCTCAGTCAATGCAATATATTTACAATTGAAATAGTACTTTATTTTCCCTGAAATATAGTTTATCGGTTTATCAGTTAATCAGAGAGCGATAATGTTATGGTTTTTTTTTTCTTTTTTTTTTTTTAGTTTTGTAACTTAAATTGATCAAAATCTGATTTAATTGCTTCAATCCTATATACCAAGATTTAATTCCAATTTTTTTTATTTGCAAAGTTCTGTAATGATAAGTTGTGAAGAACAACTATATTTAAACTAAGTAATTATTTATAATTGAAGTAATTATGATAACCATGTTAATCGTTTTACAAGAAAATCTCACTTAATTGAAACCTACAAGTACTGTTTCCACGAAACTTCTTGAAGAAAAGGTTATCCGGTCTTAAATTGATTCAACTTCAAAAAGTTCAAGAAGTTGCTGTCTTTCCTCGGTCTTTTCCTCAGAATGTGACCCTTCATTGCTTCCTTATTTTAATCCTTATTAAAGTGTATTTATGCACTGTTAATTTAATCCTTAAAAAGGATTTGTTGTACATTTCTGTCAAGAAAAAAGTTGAGAAATATTAATTTTTTTCGCAATTTTGACTTACGAGGCAAGATTTTTCCTCTAAAACCTTGAAAACTTGGTTTACCATGTTTTTAATTAAACTTCCTCATCTAAAGTTGTTCCCTGGACAAATAAGTTGTCCTCCCTGAATGAAGAATATTTCAGTACTGTCTGTTATGTTCGTGTAGAAGAATTTATTTTTACTGCAGTGTACAGTACTTGAAGGGTTAGGGCTCAACGTGGTTTAAATGTGTTTTTGTAATGGTATGTTTGTAAGAGGAGAGTGAGTTTTTGAGTAACTAGTATGCAACACCATGTTTTATGCTATCATCTGAATGGTCATAGTGAAAAGAGTATCAGTCACTTCCACTATTACCCAATTGTAGTGTCAATATTTATTTCTTTAACGAATTTTGATTCAAATATAACCAAAACGCGGAATTGTTATCATTTGAAAATCTATACCAGTTTGGTTAAACTGGCGTGATTTCGGTGTCATTGGCATTTAGAACAAATCTGAAGGTTACTTGTTCGCTACTTAAGCCTTTGTACTACGTAACCACTACTCCAACAGTAGCAAAGGAAAAGTTGTGTGGATAAAGGTCGATTTATACTTCATTTTGCACCTGCTATAGAGCTATAGGAACCATATGTGTTCATCCCCCGCTCTTCCGGGCAGGCTTCAACAAATCCCGGTCCGATAAACCCGGGTAAGAAAAATGTCCCTCGGGCAAGTGCACTGCTCAATATAGTAGCCCACCGGGTAAATACCCCAGCAAAGGAGTTCAACAGTTCAAAGGTATATTAAAAGTGGACTTAAAGGTACTGATGCGAACAAGTAGACTTAATAAAGAGACCGATGGACATGTTATGATAAAGAATTTGTCGAAGGTTGCTTCCCGGCCACCACGGATAAAGTTCAGAACAGGCTCGTATTAACAAAGGGGTCGAGGCAAGAGGGGGAAAACCCCTGAAATTTTTTTCGCCCCTGGAAAGTTTCAAGTTGCCATTGACTTCATACATTTTTGCACATTTGGCCCCCTGAAAATTTTTTCGCCCCGAAGCCATTTCGCCCCCTCCAGTACCTTGTCTGGCTGCGGGCCTGGTTCAGAATTGAACAGTGTTTAACTTTCATAGCTTTACAGCGCTATACTGAAGTATGAATCGGCTTTAATTTGCATTCCATGATCAGGTTTCCTGTAGTCTACTTCAATACCAGTTTAATTGCCTCGGGCGGTAAAAGTTCAGATTGCACTGGACGAATTCTCAGTCGTTCACTATAATACCCTGCCGCCATTTTCTTCAAGTATTCTGTTTGCGTAGGTGTCATTACCAGCTCTAGATTTCCAGCCCCTGACCTAAAGCGAGCATCGCCGGATTGTAAAAATCTACAGCTCCACCCCACCCTCAACGACTCCGTTGGTACTTCTTATCAAGCAGCTTTATTAACAGGGCAATCAGCGTATGAGTTGAAGACACTGGCTTGTGGAGTTCTTCTGTTTAAATGCTATTGTCCTATGTAGCTTTAACAAGAAAGTTCTTTGTAGCCTCCTTGGTTTAAACATGTTTGGTTTGACGTAAAGTCACTCGTATTTCAAAAGTATCTCATATCACTACATAGAGGTGATTGACCTGTCAGAGTGGTTTAGGTAAATACAGGTTACTGTCTCGAGGGGCTAGTGCACTCCCCTTTTCCGTCGGGCAAATTCTGACGACACCCCCGATTCTTGCCAACTCATGACACCGAAGTTGCTCTTGAGCATATTGTTTTATTGATGTGGTTTTCTTTTTATAGTATTTTCAATTCTTCCGTTTTTTACGTTGTTTATGTCCACAAAAATACTTATTTACAAAAGTATTAACCTTGCCTTCCAAATGAAAGAACTCCCCAGCCCCACTCCCAATGAAAGTAGTCCAGTGCGCCTAAAACGGTCAGAAATACCTCCTCCTTCTGTTTCATTTGCACCTGTTGAACGTTAGCCTTTACTCCTCACATGCTGACATATCCAACGCAAGGATGCAGTTTTATGTTTAAATTAGTTTGGACATGTTGAAGGTGAGGGGCGAAATGTTTAAGTAGAGTCTGATTAATTTCCATGTCTAGAGTTTGTGAGACCATTTGCAATGACATGAATGGATCTACATAACAGTGGCTGATTAATGAATTCACTCTACTCAACACCCTGAACCCTCCCCCTCTTCCCAGCCGAAAAAGCCAGGGGAGGAGAACCGAGCAGATATTCTTCCACTAAAGAAAACTACCTGTAATTAGTTTGCTACTATACTACGACATTCGATGTCACACGGGCCCGTCACGCACACCTGTCAAGATGACCAGGCCCTATCTGCGTGAAGTTTTACAGAAAACTACAAAACTTGGAATTCACCCTATTTATTTACAAATGCAACGTGATGTATATAGGCTATGCGGTACATTTAGGGGAAAATTTATTTTACCATATTTTTAAATATTAAAAAAGAAAACCGACTATTGTGAAATATAAGGGACGAACGGTAACTTCTCCTTATAATTTTTATCAAGTCGGACTACCAGAGTGAATTGAAAGGTTGCTACAATTAGCTCTACCTGACTGTATTTAAGGGTAGCCAAACTAAAGACTTATTAAAAGGCAAAGAGCATAACAAGTTACTGAAGGCACAAAAAATGAAACTTCAAACTTTGTACGTAATCTCCTTTCAATTATCTATCTTTTTGTCGTAATATTTTCTTTTAAAAATAGCTTAAAGTCTTTGACTCAATAACAGAACTATTTGAGGTACATAACCTTTAGAAATTTTAGCTGATTGGATCCTATTCACACATGCTTATACCAACCCACACGTAGGCTTTCTCGCCCTAGAGTGACAATTCAGATTGACAAAAAGTCAAAAGTTCCATACAAATATCAAAATTAATATCATAACTCTTTACACATCAAAGCATAATCTGTATGGGTAATTAATGAGAACAATATGTGTACGTCTGCTTGTATTGAGGTATGACAAACACGTACAAAATAGACGATACTAGTCGGGTAACGCAGAGGCTCTATATACTGATATATGAAGGAAGTAATAATTATCACCATCACGTCAATTGATTTCAATGACGCCCTTTCTTATATGCGGTTTCTAGCGTTCGCGTATACACAGTTCACTTAGGGGAGCTGTCAGGCCTGGTAACCGTTCAAGATCGTGTCCACTACCCAGACATATGCCTGGATAACAAACCATTGTGGGACGAAATCCGTCAACCCTCCACCTCCATTGTCCATACGGAGGTGGACACGCTATAGTCTGCCAATAGATCGAAAAGACTTGGTACCTCAACGACCCGTGCCTCGATGACGCACCGGCTTGTGGAATCAATTGTCGCGCCGATGGGCTGCTCATCTTGTCTGTCTGTCACATGCACGGCGTGACCCTGACCTTTTTACAACCTGGTTTTGTATTCTGTATCCTCAAAAATTGTCTTACAAGGCCTCAGCAGAATTGGAATGGTCAATACGTTGTACTGTGTTATCATTTGTTCATATGGTGTTAAAACTCCACCGAGGAATAAGAAAGTGTAAGAGAAGTTCACATTTTAATTGATGGCATCAGTGTTCTACAAGTAAGGAAGGTATGGGGGGAAAAGAAATTGTTGGGGAAATCGATCGTGTCAGTTGCATACATTAGTATGTTTTGAAGTAAGGGCGATTACTAGTAGGGGACGATACATCATGGGCAACCCCCGGCCCTTCCCTTGACGCTGCCATTGACATTACTCCTTCAGATTATCTGTCAACCTCTGCCTAAATATTTTTTCGCTCTTTGTCAGAAACTTGTTGACCTCACACCTATTTAATATGCCTACATACTTTGCAACACAGTTTCCTTTGATAAAATGCTTGGAGCCTTCTTGACACAAACTTTTCTGAGAAATTTACTTTGGAAAAAAGTGAATGTTTATGAAAACTGTCTTATCAGTGTCACATGACCTATGAGTGCAATTCCTTGCAGAATAATTATTGCCCCTATTCAGATAAGTTTTGAAGTAGTTGTTTAGGTACTACTCATGAGCCTCATGAAAACACCATAAAATTATCATGCCATAGAAAGTGATTCCTGGTACTGTCAGCAATTTCCGTAGATATATTAAAAGTTTCATTGTATCGGCAGAACGAACCCAGACATACATCATCAAACGTATGCAGACCTGGTTCAGCGTCTTTTCTATGAAATTAAGTTGACTACCGCATCTCAGATAAACAGGAATTTTTTATGTCTTAATCACCTTTTCTCTCTTCGGTCTTTTAACTTACAGTACACATTACGTGACACCCTTTGTCAGATCAAAACTGGCAATGATTGACAATGTTTCTGTTGTGTTACTTTTGAACAAGTCATCTCAGGCGATTCTTGATAATTTGAAAAGTATTTCATTTGTCAAAACAAAATAAGTCGATATTACCATAAGAGGATTGTTTTGACTTTTTGTTTATGGTTTATAAGATTGTCCAGCAGCTCCATAATAGAACTCGGTTTTGCATGACTGATAATAGTTATCCTCTTCCCACCTTCATCCATAGCCGCCATATCCATGACCTGATAAAGTTAGTACTTATAACCCCCCCCCCCCCATATAACCTTTAAGCTGGATTACCGATGGCTTTATAAACCTTGCACTAATTCCTTCACAAACTCTATCCAACACCTTGCACTAATTCCTTCACAAACTCTATCCAGCACTTTGCATCCGTAAATGAGATTCAGCTCAAGGTAGTACTGACTGGCTTCAACCTGTAACCATCCACTTAGTACATGGACGACGATGTCTTCAGGGAAAATGCAGTCCCCCAATTTGAGTTAGTGTACCCCTATATACTTCTTCAGGATTGGCTCATATCAATCATGTGACAATATTTTTGTCACTTATTTCTTAAATGTATGCAGAATAACTACTTGGTTTACCTTCAATATTCAATGATTTTATCAGGAATCATTACAAAAAATACTTGTGAGAGAACTAAGAGGAGATCTGTAAGATTTAGAAAATTTTTGAAAATAAAATTGGGGCGACTGCCTTCTCCCTGTAAGACGACATGGTCAAAAGCCCGCTTATTTCAAAGTTACGTTTGCCATTATTTTTTGAAATGCTTAGTTACTGCAAAATAAAGGGAACTGACATGTACTGTTCACCTACAGATAGATCGGATGCTCTCGGAAAGTGTCAATTAAGTCTTAATATGACTAACATTCCCTAAAAATGTACAACCTACTACAAAAAATCCCATGCGAGATTTATGACAATCATATAACGGCATTCTCAATTACACTTGGTTTTATTTAGAAGCTACATACTAGAGGACTTGTGTGTACTGCTTGACTCGGTGTGTCAATGCCGGTATTTTATGGAGAAAAGTGCAAATTCAATTTTTAGGACCACAATTCTGGCACTGTCTGAATGGTGATCCAGATTTTGGTGGTACTGGCTGACTGGACAGGTGGTTTGAGAGTTACTAGTATACACAAGGGAGTTGGTATTTCTGCTCTAGTCAAAACTTCAGGGCTGAATTATGCTTTCACCCGCACTTAGCTGTTAGCAGGTCCTCTATCTCGTCTGCTTATTGTTTGCTCAGTGAATTATGTGAAATTTCTTTTGACTGTCCTCTTAAGAGAGAGACACTCATCACCCTAAGTACATTTTTGGTTAGGGGGATATTAAAATGTTCACTTGGTCACTGCTCTTTTACTGACATCAAGTTTGAAAATTCGAAAGACGCAAAGTAGCTTACATTACACATAACGCATGGAGAGCGCCCTGATTACATATAAGGACCTAGTTGTATTCTCACCAGGGCATATTTTCTGGATACATGTATAATTTTCTATTCTGGAATTCCATGGAGAAGATGCACGATTTCTATTGGCCTTTGCTCTCTGCAGCCATCATTTCCCTAACGCCTCTCGATTAATTGAAATTTTGTAAATGTGTAGCCAATTATAAGATGAATATTGGAGGGGCCAGAACGAAAGGGTGAGACCAATTAAGGCCTGACAATATCTGGTGGGAGATCTGTGTGGTAGAGTTTGATTGGATTTACACTAGTTTGATTTCAACTTCATATAATTTTAAATTTGATCTCAACTTCATATATGATGGATCCATGTGTGACTTAAGAAAGAACAAACTGAGGTGTTAGTTTGTGGACTGTCACTTTACATGCCAAGGGAAAATTTCGTTAAAGAAAGTTTCCCCTTCATATACAGTGTGCCAATGGTCAAAAAATACTCTTTCTCGGCTTCCGTAGTCCCCCCCCCCTCCCCTTACCCGGAAATAGTTAATAATGGAAGCAGTATCCAAAAACACATTGCATGGCCACACTTTTCAAAATTGCACATTTACAGTATGAGAAATCACCGAAAATACACTATTACGGTTGCTAGGAAGAAAATTCCCTGTCAATTAGGGTTCATTATAACGCGGTATGATAAACACAGAATTCAAGTTTCAAATTTTGAAAACATAGAAAAAATATCATTACTTTTCAACATTTAACATATTTATGCATGTTTATTGCATAACGTCACGACAAAAACACTTGTGTTTGCTGAGAAAAAATTTTCCTAGCAACAGAGGTCAAATGCCAAAATAAACACAAAACCCAAACTTCCAGTGACAGGAATACAGATGAAATGTCATTTTCTCATCAAACAAAAACAATATATATATATATATATGCACATTTGATTTTTGAAATTATGACCATAGAGACTTTTTTTTGGTTGCTAGAGAAAAATTTCCCAAGCAATGGCAGTTTTAGCACTGGATGTTAAACTTCAGTTGTAGCACTAAAGGATAAGTGCCCTAACATTTACACGAGAAATAACCTATAGGACTCAAGACAATACACTATTGGATGTTAAAGGATAACAATTATTTTGTCAGATGAATTAAATGTTACAAATCTCATCTTACAGTTGGCCTATCTCTATTACAAGTATATTTTACAATGTTTCAGTTTCAGCAGTGGCGTCGTCAAGGTAGGGGGGCAGGGGCACGTCCCCCACAGATTAGCTGTGCCCCTAGTGCCCCAAATGAGATTTTGGGCATGAAAAAAATTATGCACAAACACACCATTTACGCATATGTTGATATGAAAAAGAGGACTCACTGTCATTTAATCACTCAAACATATGACTAAAATTGCACAAAATGTTTTCAAAACTGCAATTTTACGGCGCGCTTCGCGAGCATCTATTTGTTAAACTGTATAGAGGACAGCCTTATTGGGAGATGTAATCCACAGCTATTATTTCAACCCTTTACTTTCAAGAGCTATGAGACTACTGGGGCCTTGAGTCAGGCCCGTAGCCAAGGGGGACATTTGGGGGCCAGCCCCCTGCTCTTTGGCTTGTCCCCTGCTTTGCAGGCATGATAGTCAGGCCTCTGTGCAATAGCACACTTTGAAATTTTTATATTTTCCTCAGCACATAAAATGACAAAAGTTGCCGTTAGATTCCTAACCCCCCCCCCCCTCCCACTGGTTATGGAGTAGTGGATCAGAACAGTGGGACGTGATGTGGCCAGCACTGTCAACACTTGAGTTCTCGCAACGTTACGAGTGTCGTTCATCCTCAGTGTCACACAACACGTACATACACAGTGCGTAAAAATATATCACGTCGGCATGAACGAAACTCTGAATTTGAAGCTGTCACCTTACTTTTTGTTTTTGTTAGATTGGGCTTACTGTTACGACGAGTAAAGGCTCAAAGGTATTGTGAAACTATTGTAATTTTAAGTGGAATAGAAGGGGCTCTGACTTATCCCCTGACAAACTGCAGTTGGTTACGCATGAACCATCAATCGTATGATGCTTAGGCTACATTTTATAGAAGGTACTTTCTTGCAAATCTTGAACGAGAATATTACTGCCTGTTTTTCTTTTTGTGACTACTGGCCAAATATGTGCAAGCAATGAGGGAACTCATGACCAGAACCTGACAGCTTACTTAGGTCTCAGATCACATGATTACAGCTGATTAATAGTATCCCAAATATCATTTCTCCCCCTTTCCATGACACAATGAATACCTATTAGAGGTACATTATAGGCCTACTATTGCATTTAGAGGTATACATATCGTGGTGTGTTGCTGCTTTGGTTATGATTATTTCATAGGCTCAATTATGTGGTTTGTGGGTTACAAATAAAGTCGGCATTTGAAAATTAAGCTTATGGTATGAGTGCTCTCAGAAATTATGGATCCTGCATAAAATCAGAAATTTGTACTACTGAATTACTCCCCCAAACTCAGATAATATCAGTAATAGCTCTCTAAGTCTATATCCTTGCCAGTGGCTTACACGGGGGGAGGGGGCATTAGGCCATGCCACTCCCTCATGGATGCCGATTTTTTTTTATTTTTTTTTATTTTTTTAGTTCCTAAAAATGCGTAAATTTTGTATCACAAATTTTACTTCAAAGGTAGCATATGTGGCACTAAACTGCATGTAAGGACACCCAATTTTTCAAAAATTTTCAAAGGGGGAGGGGAACATCCATTAAACAAAGCTTAACGCCCCCTGAGCTTGGTTTGGCCCCCATCTCTCCAAGTCTGGTTTACAGGCCTGTCTTGAGTCCTCTCCCTTCAATACAATTCCCACATCGATTATCTTTTAGCCACATCTTATGTTCGAAAACTGTAAAAAATTGCGACTTTCGTTGGCTTTTTCAACGCGTATCCAATAAAGCTCATTGTAAACATTCAGAACATGATTCACTGTCCCTATTCGCCCCCATCATTAAATCGTTAGTGCAAGTTAGGCTAACACAAATTGTGAAATTGTGATTTATATTTTTGTGGCCTACCAGTTGCGTACACAGGGACATACCCCACTCCCCATCACTGTTGCTAATTTTCTTTCTTTTTTGTTCTTAAAAATACGTAAATTTTTAACACACATTTTAATTCAAAAGGTAGCAAATGTGGTACCAGATTGCATCTAAGGACACCTAATTTTTCAAAAATTTTCAGAGTGGAAGGGGACACCCCCTCCCCTTAGACCCTTCTCCCAGGACGGCGATCACACAACATACTGCATTTTGGTGTGCCCTCCGGTGGATCGCTTCCCCCCCCCCGTGCCCCACTTCGAAAAGTCTGCCGACGCCACTGTGTTTCAGAACTTAAGAGTGGCATTTTCAAGGTGAAATAAGGGGTTATTTTACATGAATTAAAAATTTTCAGCTACAAAATTATGAGATGATTTAAAAGAGCTCTTCAAGAATTGGGATTCTTCGCTATACAAATTCAGTTTGGGGTGACTGCATTTTCCCTTTAACATCACTCTTATGTTATCTATACAGCATTCCAGCAGCCCATCTTAAATAAATAACGCAGCTTGAAAACCTTCAGAAAAATGGCCTAAACCTTAGTTGTAACCAAGGTTCCATATTCATAACGTACATTAAGTGTAGAGGGACTAACTAATATACTGCACCAGACTGACCTGTAACCCCCCCCCTCCCTGTTATCCCACATAGTATATCTGTGTTATGACACTCCGGAAATCCTCAGAGGCCGACTACTTCCATCCGTATGTCCATGCATGCTACTTAAAATATAAACTTTTACAAGCAGTGACAGTTACCTAAAATTAATATAATTTTTACCCTTATTATACCATAGAAAAGTGGTTAAACAGTGTCTTCATTTATTCAGTATTTCTTACTCATATTGAAGAACTGCTGTTAATACTGTACAGGTTTCCAACTAACACCTGTGAGTTTTTTTCAGAAACATCAATTCTTATACGTCAAACCAGCAGATGGTTGATCTTGTGACATTTTTAAGATCTTAAAACAAGTAAGGTGATTGTTGGCCTAATATTTTCCAGTCTAGCATTTTTTCCGAAAAAATGTTGTTTGAAACTTTGTGTGCTCTGTGGGTTACCACGAAATTCAAGCTTCCACTTCTATAAATGAACATTCCCTTCCAGATAGGGCTCACCCCAGAACATAAGCGTAGGAAGCTGTTCGAAACTGGGGGATGAACCTTGTTTCGGATCTCTGTCTTGGGGAGGACATTTCAGGGTCCTTGGATGCAACTTGGTGCATCATTTTGGACAAATTTGAAGGTAAATTACTGCAAATTTTTGACATTTCTAACAGAGACAAAAAAAAAGGTTTTCTTCCTTGGATCAAGCATAGTTCCGCCCCCATATTTTTACTGGGGATTAGCCCCAGCCCCCGATTTCTACGCCAACGCCCTAGACACAAACACCATACATTATAAGCACTGTATCGAAAGAGTCAGAGCTGTAAAAGGAATTTCATATATGTAAAATGTCAGAAAATTATCAAAATTCGATCAGTATTTACATCCAATCTTTTGTAGAAGAACAATATGTGTTGCCATCCTTATGAGAGTTCTCCATTGAAAATTTCAGAAAAATCTGACACAATTTGCAGGAAAGGAAAGACAGAGAGAGAGAGACATATGACCACCCCACGGTACCGCATAAACTCTACCCTCACTTCATGAGTTGAGCTAACAATGGGGGAAACTTGAAAGCTTTCTTGTGATATAAGTTGGGACAAATTATCAGAGGTAACTATTGGTATAATAATAAGGTAAGGCGAGGATCTTTGATAGGCTCATGTAATGTTTAAAAAAGTTACGGTACCTAAGACAACCTGTACCACCTATTAGCAAGACTCATGATGACGGAAAAACCGTACTCATTTCTCTCTAGTAATAAGCATATAGTGTGGTTTCATACTTCTTCATTAACTTGTCCATACATTGAATTAAAAGGAGGCTTCCCTTCCTGCAGTCTCGTAGCTGCGTATGCAACAGCCTACTTTCATGACCGATTTGCACGCGGGGGCCCGTCGCCAGCTCCGTAATTTTGGAGAAGAAAGTGTCAAAGATTTTGTTGGGGCTATTACCTTCATAGCAGGCGTCGAATATGTACTCCTCTTTTACGTACGTCCGCCGGGCGGGCAAGTTGGGGCTATGGCATTGATCCACCACCATATATGGCTCTTTTATTAGTTTATGAAGGGAGACGTGAACATATTTGAGGTATAATCTAAATTTATAGTGACTTAGCGCTAGGGATTGTGGGGAGGGGGGGGGGACTTAGCTGCGAAAGGTGCTCAAGTCATGCTGGTAGGTTGCAGCAGAGTAAACCTTTAGATTAAGAAGACCGTTTACATAATGTTAACGAATGTCACCTGTGATTCATGTTCTTATATTTACAAGCAATCTTCAGAATCATTCTGAGGGGATGGTTCCGATATCTTTCGATATACGGCCTATTTTCGGATACGTCGGTGGTATAATTGTTTATCCAACCTTTTTGCCATTTGAAGTCGAAAGTGCGAGTAAGCTTATTACACAGTCAAATGTTGCCTGACATTATTCGAAGCAAAAGGATGAAATAAAATACTTTAATAAGTTAAAAGTTGAATGAAGAATTGGCAATGGAATATTGTACTTATTATAATATATACATTAACTTAGATCTGGTTTAATCTCTCTTTTCTTTGGCGAGATCTATGTATATAATGTTTTTCCTTGGTTAAATACACTTTTCACATCAGTATATATACTGATGTGAAAAGTGTGGTGTGGTGTGATGTCTTAATCTTGAACACACCAGTAAATTGAAGAGATAACCTGGCCTTAATTAGACTAACTAAAGAAATTTTTAAACAAACAATTAGACAACCACCAGTGCCGTCCAAAGCCAAACACAGTGGTTTTTAACTTCGTATGTAGAATACACTGATTGTTCTCATATTTTATATTAAAACTCTATCAAATTTGGATTAAAAAAATTAAATCAAACGGGATATATCCCTAATACCT